>JBAMJV010001574.1:0-246319 GCA_037951105.1 Echinarachnius parma | reverse complement strand
CATCCTCTTTCCTTAAGACACCTTCATACCAAATTAGAAAATGATCAGACAAGAACTCGGACCTGTAGAGCGTTCACAAGGTAATATTAACTATTTATTTATATCATGGTTACCATGGCAACCAGGACTCCGCCCCACACCAAAATCAATAGGCTTCATCCTCTTTCCTTAATACACCTTCATACCAAATTAGAAAATGATCGGACAAGAACTCGGACCTGTAGAGCATTCACAAGGTAATCTTAACTATTTCTTTATATCATGGTTACCATGGCAACCAGGGCTCCGCCCCACACCAAAATCAATAGGCTTCATCCTCTTTCCTTAATACACCTTCATACCAAATTAAAAAATGATCGGACAAGAACTCGGACCTGTAGAGCGTTCACAAGGTAATCTTAACTATTTCTTTATATCATGGTTACCATGGCAACCAGGACTCCGCCCCACACCAAAATCAATAGGCTTCATCCTCTTTCCTTAATACACCTTCATACCAAATTAAAAAATGATCGGACAAGAACTCGGACCTGTAGAGCGTTCACAAGGTAATCTTAACTATTTCTTTATATCATGGTTACCATGGCAACCAGGACTCCGCCCCACACCAAAATCAATAGGCTTCATCCTCTTTCCTTAATACACCTTCATACCAAATTAGAAAATGATCGGACAAGAACTCGGACCTGTAGAGCGTTCACAAGGTAATCTTAACTATTTCTTTATATCATGGTTACCATGGCAACCAGGACTCCGCCCCACACCAAAATCAATAGGCTTCATCCTCTTTCCTTAATACACCTTCATACCAAATTAGAAAATGATCAGACAAGAACTCGGACCTGTAAAGCGTTCACAAGGTAATCTTAACTATTTCTTTATATCATGGTTACCATGGCAACCAGGACTCCGCCCCACACCAAAATCAATAGGCTTCATCCTCTTTCCTTAATACACCTTCATACCAAATTAGAAAATGATCGGACAAGAACTCGGACCTGTAGAGCGTTCACAAGGTAATCTTAACTATTTCTTTATATCATGGTTACCATGGCAACCAGGACTCCGCCCCACACCAAAATCAATAGGCTTCATCCTCTTTCCTTAATACACCTTCATACCAAATTAGAAAATGATCGGACAAGAACTCGGACCTGTAGAGCGTTCACAAGGTAATCTTAACTATTTCTTTATATCATGGTTACCATGGCAACCAGGACTCCGCCCCACACCAAAATCAATAGGCTTCATCCTCTTTCCTTAATACACCTTCATACCAAATTAAAAAATGATCGGACAAGAACTCGGACCTGTAGAGCGTTCACAAGGTAATCTTAACTATTTCTTTATATCATGGTTACCATGGCAACCAGGACTCCGCCCCACACCAAAATCAATAGGCTTCATCCTCTTTCCTTAATACACCTTCATACCAAATTAGAAAATGATCGGACAAGAACTCGGACCTGTAGAGCGTTCACAAGAAAATCTCTGCGGCGGACGCGGCGGCGGCGGCGCGACGAGGCCAAATCCATAGTATCCCCCGAAGTGGTTCGGGGGATACAATTAATGTTTATAACCAACTAGAATCTACTGTAAAAGAAAATCAATGACAACTACTGTATCCCCCCCCCCCCCCCCCACAACCTTCCACTGTTACATAGTGCTACAAACAGACCATATGATTTTGGTAAAAACATGTTTCTAATGGACATAGCCTGACACAGCTCACACTCAGTCCTCACTCAACTCAACTGTTTAGACTCATATGCAAGGGTATTTTATTTTGGCTAGTGCATTTAATATCAGATTTAGGAAATCAGTTCAAATTAGATTTCCAGTAACATGCTCATAATCCTGTAGCTGTGATAAAACAAGTTCCTGGGCTGCCAATATTTGGTACTTTTTATTGATGTTCACAGGAAACCAGATTAATAGAGAAAATTAAATGCGAGTCAGGACAGATTATGGAGATAAGTCACTTAGGGCCAGTATAGGGACGTTTCAAATATATTTGTTGTATTGTGGGTAAGAAGCTAGGAGAAAAAAAAACATGAGACAAATTTATACAAATTGGCCAGCTCAACTTCGCATTGTTTGCATTGTCATACTCGTATCTCTAAATTAAATTAAGATAGATTTTCAATTTGTGGTCAGGGTATATTTTGAAAGATTCAATTGTGGTGGGGGTTATTTTGAAAATAATCCAAATGTTCGCATTAAAAAAAATGTATTTAATGTTATCATCATCTGGAGGAGCTTTGTTTCTATGGTAACTATGGCAGATCAATGCCAAATGTGGAGTATGTGCCAAACAATATGAATACATTCAACATTCATGTTACATCGTCATGCATAAATGTCTAATCTTAGATTTATATGCTTGCCCTTAAGAGGGTTCATGTTAGATTGGCCAGTAAATTACAATTACAATCACAATACCCTGCAAATGTTCATTTTTAACACATTCACTACGAGTTTATGAAATCCCCATTAACTTTGTACACAACCCACTTGGTTCCCGTGGTCAAGGGGTTAACCAATATACCCTCCTTAATTACCTAAACCATGTTCCAACAAAACCCTTCTGAGTACCCCTAAACCCAACCTCCAACCTTCCAGACCAAAATTATGCTCTCCTGCAAGTCAATATCATTACAATCCTGCATATACATGATATAGGAAGGGTTAACGGCTAAAGCAATACTGTAGTTATATAAAATCAATAACAAGAACATTATGAGTCATTTTATGTCTCGATGGAATATTGAGGAAATTGAAAAGCAAGTGTTGTTTGCTCAAATGTATGGGAGGATATTGATTGGGCAATCAATTTCATTGACATCTATTTTCACTTTTTTATGGGTCTACTATTCTAACTTGTACACACATATAATGCTGTTAAAGAAGTAAAGACTAACAAAAACAAAAACACAAAGAAACATAACATGCTTGTACAAATTGGCACTTTCAACTTTGTCTAGTTCAAGATCACACAGACTGATATACTGCAACATAGACAATGCACCCGATACCCTCAAGTTCATAGTGACAGGTGCATACCCCCTACTACTATGTACCCCTTCACCTATGATAACATACCCTTCAAAGTCTGATACAACTGTGGGCAACTGTAATTGTGATTTAACATCTCATGAGCAGCTAGTTCATACATCCCTTCACCCCCTCACCTATATGATTACATATCATTCAAAGCCTGTGATTCAATAACTCATGAGCAGCTTTAAAATATGTTCAAACATTCAATGTGCATTATCATCAAAGAGCTGTAACAGCTTGGCTATAGTAAGACTTTGGTTAATATAATGAATCACATGGACACCATGAACAGGTGATGAGGGTAAGGCTGGGGTAGAGGCACACCTGCCTCTTTAGGTATCAGGTGCATGGTCTCAACCTCATCAATACAAATATGTTTATACATTTTCTGTGCAAATATGGATTTGTATGATTTGTATTTACTTTATAATATAATAAATAACTCCATTATCAATTGTACAATTCAATATTTATTTTTGCTCTGTTGTTTATACCTTTGTACTTTTTTACATGTTATTTTTTGTTTAATTGTGGAAATAAATCAATCAAATGAATTCATTATATTTATGTGATGTGTATAAATATATAAAATATACATTTGCTTGTGGAATATGGCCTGTGATTCACCATTCCACGAGTCAAAGTCACCAGCTTTAACAGCAAGTAACACAGAAATTAATTTCACATACTGATTAGAGCAATGCATTATGTGCACTTTTTCAATTTCCATGCAACCACAGCAAAATTGTAGATTATTGAATATGGGGGGTCACAGTTGGGTCAGGTTGTCACAAGTAATTTCACATAATCCTCTAGAACAACAAACATCATTTATTGGTGCAAATTTTGTGGTTGAATGAATATGATGGATTCATGAAGTATGCATTGAGGCATGGGGTTGGAAATACACTAAAAAGTGGATATTCTATAATGAAGGTCCAGTCTACTGAATATATACTACAAAAGATTTTTCCTATCCAGTTATGATATAAATAATACCTTGTATAAACTAAACTAAATTAGTATGTTTTACTCCTCCTTGTTCTTCATAGTTATTTTAGAAGCATCATCATAATTATACAGTATATAATTCCTTATAATATTATCCTACCATCTTTATCTCCTGCATAGACTTCATATCCGTGTAAACAAGTCTGAAACATCTATTATATTACACAGTATGTATACTGCAAGTCACAAAATGCTTTAAATGTCAGATTCTATGCGCTCAAATTGCCCAGTCCATAGCAGAGGAAATTGTTTGTAAATCAGTAGCCCCTCAGTACAGGTTTGTTATTTTGCCACATGAAGAATCAACAGCAACATGAATAAATAACCTATAGATCCATCTGGACATTAGCTGATCTAATATTTGTTTGATTGGATGATCATATCAAAGTATATCCCTGATATAAGACACAGATGTGTCCCATGCATTACCAATTGAAGGGTATTAGAGTTTGGCATTTACACATGCTCCATAGACCCTAGCCAGGGTATTTTCAGGACCAGTCCTGAATGGATTAATAAAATACAGAACTTACTACTCAGAAGTGAGCATATCATTTATAAATGATTATCATTTTACCGGTGTTCTTTTATTGTTATTTTTTGTTATAATAATATTCCCAAGTTCAGAAGAAAGTTAAGTATATATATATTTTTTTTACAAATGAATGAGCATATAATTTATAAATGATTATCATTTTACCTGTGTGTTTTATTGTTATTTTTTGTTATAATAATATTCAGAAGTTCAGAAGTAAGTATATATATATATATTTTTACAAATGAAATATCATAATACACGTGTCCCTTTAAGATTGCTATTCATTGGGTGGCCAAAATTGCATAGCAATCTTAAAGGGACACAGGTTAAGTATGATAGAATATTGTAAATCCTCCCACTTTCTAAGTTTGAGAGTGACAGATTATGACCACTTGTTCAAACATATCTTGTCGACCAATGTTTGCATTAAGTGGGGGGATGGCCCAACAAGTCAAATATTGACACGCTCAAGACATTCTGGAACAAAACAGTCCAAGAATATCCAGACTATCTTCAAACATATCCACTCTTTCCACTACATTCACATACTGGCATGAAACTGACATTAATTACATACCCTGTTTCAACAGTTTAGACTCTCTCTAACCATTTTAGGGACATGAAAGTAATCCAAGACCATCATCAAACATTTGAGAACACAAAGGTAGTCCTGGAGTACCTAGACTCAATCTTCAAACACATTGAGACATTCCACTACAGTGACATACTGGCATGAAACTGACATTAATCATATACCCACTTCACATGAAAACAAAGTCAAACCATTTGGGAAGACAGAAGCAGCTTTTTACACTAGACCAGGTCCTCCCACCCCTCTATCTAGACCATCTCAAATATTTGAGAACACAAAAGTAGTCCTAGAATTATACCTACATTAAGTCAGAAACAGTAAATTAACTGTGAAACACAATTGTGAAAAGGCTCTTTAATTAGTTCTAATTAAACTAGTTTAAATAAAAAGTAAATACAATGTTATTAATATAATAATAATCATGGCAAGCAACTGCCTTACTGGAGTTTTGAGAATATGTAGATATTAACTGGTCACCCTGACAACAGAAAAATACTGATACAGACCAAATACCTCCTGTAAAGTACATTGTACCTTTTTATCCTGTCAAGACTTACACTAGACATTTAGCTCCTTATCAGAAATGGTTTAAATTTGGAAATGCAATGTGAAAAGGACATGACATGAGTTTGAATGCCAATTGACATCATCTTGAAATCCCATTCCAATCAAGTCACTTTAAAAAGAAGTCCTCCAAAGCTGGTAGCTCCTAACAAGGGTGTGAGATATTTTCTCTTTCCACCTGTGTGAGAGTTTTGGCCTTGTCTGGCCGCCCCTCAAAATCACTTTTTGCTACAAAACTATTTCAGGGTTTCAAAAATGTAGTCTTAAGATTGTACCTGTAGTACCAAGAAGGTATATAACTTTTGTTTAAATACTGTACCTCTTTGTTAGGATAGTGCAGAACTAACAACATTCAAATTCAACAATCGGGAAGATTTAGGGAAATTTCATCAGAAATCAGGGAGATGTCTATCAAATGCATGCAACCGATTAAATGACAATAATCAGAGAGATTGGCTGATGGGATGAAATCGGATGCAGTTATCTTGGTCTATTTTCAAGATAGTATCCTGCAAAATCAGGGAGACTTGGCAGCTCTGGACAGTGGTCTCGGCTTAATTTGGGGTAGGTTTTTGCAAAGCATAACAGGAGCAACCCCTTGTAAACTATATACAGTACCTAATTCATTGCGTCAAAGAGAACCTCATTTATCATTCATAATTACTCTATGGGCATTAAACAATAATAACAATAGGTTTGATTTACCAGCACACTTTGTATGCACCATCTCCACTCCCTGTAGAGCATTCCTTCCAAGTGGCTCATGGGCATTGAGAATATCATTTACATAAAGGCTTTTACCTCCTACCAGGTTCATATTTATACACCTGGGTAGAGAGCAGCAATTGTTGATAAATTGTTTGGCTGAAGGACGAACGCAGTGGGCAGGGTTTGAACTTGGGATCTCACGATTTGAAAGTGCGCGCTCTACCAATCTTGCCACACCACATCCTCTGGAATGCATGTTATGTCATAATCAAAGTGTCTTCAATAGGTTAACGTTGTTGCTATATCTATTTTGGTATGTATGATGAATCGCTCTAACAAATCTCACAATTTGTGCTTCATTTCCATTTATTAAATTATTGTTACTATGGTAAAAAATCATCATGACAAATAAAATATGTTTATGACAGTCATAGATGTAAAAATATGATCTGAATCAGTAACAAGGAAAACAAAATTTGAAATATTTTGATGTCTTTCTATTACAATGACTCTTGTCTCAGGATTGCATTAAAACATGCGTTCCATGATATGCTCAATAGCCACATTCACCCACTCAAGGCTCCATGACTTTGGTATAACATTGCATTCTCCGTAGACCCCAACATTGCTATTTGGGGAGACTAGTCCCAAATGGGTTAACTTGTTCAGTATCAATGATACATACTTGCAGCCAATTTTTTTACATAAATTCTATAGAACTGCAATAGCTTTGTCATTTGTCAAAAGATATTGAAGTATTTGAAGTATTGTATTTACATTATCTGACCTATTTTGGGGAGTGTATGTTTTCTGGAATGTTTGTATTTCAATCAATCAACATATATGTGTCCAGTATTTAAAAGTTTGTTGCATTATTCAGAAAGTTAGGCATTAACAAATATGTTCAAATATCAAAGAATTGTACATGTTAACTACAGGAAATATATACACACAACCACCCACCCACATATGAAAGGGATATATCAAAGACACACACATACATACAACAATTGCTTTTTAACTAGGCTTTGGCTTAGGTATTAACTCAAAATATCATGTTTTTTTTTTTTTTTTTTTTTTTTTGGGGGGGGGATATTGAGCTCATCCATATAGCCTACAAAAGCCTGATCAGAACATTTGCTTGTTTATATGTATACTGTCTAATTTGCACTGACTTGAATTTGGTGCCTAGAAGTAGAACTCTCAAACTTTCTGTAATCTTTTGTTATTTCAAAATTCCAAAATGTCCTTTAACATTGCTTAACTTTTGCTTGAAGTATGCTACTTACAAGTAAAGCTTAGAACTACAAATTATTGTCCAAATTCTTTTCACTCCACATAATCACCATAAAATCTTTCTAAGAATATTATTTGCTCTATTAAATGCTTTTTGTCAAATGAGGAAGAGGATAAACACAAATGGAACCGACAGAACCCTCAGGGAATATCATAAGGTTAAAATGAGATGTGATGATATTGACCAGAGCACTATTTGTAAACCAATTCCTTATGGAAACCTAGTGTTCCATTGATTAATTGTATGAGAATTACAATATCTAGCAAGGAACAGATTAAAAACCCCAAAGGAATGGGATGGTTGACAGAAACTGGTAGTCATAGCTTTGCAGTTTTGACAGCCGGCAAGTTGAAAGAGATATGCCTTTCTATTTTCAGGTCTGGATAAACAAGTGTTTGCTCCATCAAAATATGCATATCAGATTGCCAACCCCCTCCCACCACCAGCTTTCATTGGTCAAAGTTTAGTTTTGGAAGCAGTAAATAGGAAGAAATGGGCTTATCTATTTTGAGATTGGGTAAAATAAATAATTTGTTATCCCATCAAAGAATTTATATTTGATTCTCCCTGCATCCTTCCAACAACATAGAGTGGTGAAGTGTGATGTCATAAATGATGTCATAAACATTTTTTGGGGAATTTTCAAATTTGGACTTCATTTTCAGAAAGAGCATAACAAATAATGTCCAAATAACGAAAATCAAAGGAATAGATTTCGTATTGGCCGAGATATGCCCATCCGAATGATTTTTTGGTCAATGGGCAATCAGTGTTATAGTGCACTGGTTCCTAAATTTAGGAACCAGTGCATTATAACACTGATTGCCTATTGAAGTAAAATTCATTCGGATGGGCATATCTCAACCGATACGTAACTTATTCCTTTGATTTTCGGTATTTAGACATTATTTGTTATGCTCTTTCTGAAAATGAAGTCCAAATTTGAAAGTTCTAAAAAAGTGTTTGTATGACGTCATGGCTTCTGTACTCTATAGTCTAAGTTTTTAGTTATGACATCAAGTTAGTTCTTGAAAAATGTGTGTCCCATCAAAATGCACATGCATACACACACCAGTGAGAAAATGGCTGTGTTTGATTCTTTATCGTTATCAGTCTGCTGTTAGCACTTTTACAAATGTTTTTTTTTTATGAAAATGTTAAATAAGTCGAAAATGAGATTTGATTATTACAGTAAAGTAAAGCCAAATCAAAAAGTGTGTCCCCAAATCATGTTGAAATATATGATAAATCTCATTAATCTCATAATGTAAGAAAGTTCCTGCTGAATTATGTTTCTGTGGTATCTGTAAAGCTTTTCTTTATTTGTTTGTCATCAATGCAAGTTAAATTGAATGAAAAAGTCATTTGATCTTTTGCAAGTTTCATCAATGCAAGTTATATTGAATGAAAAGGTCATTTTATCTTTTGGAGGAAAGAAATTCATCAACTAAAAATTTGCTTTAAAAATTGTCTATCATCTCTTTTTATTTTCCTTTTGCTTGAAAAGTATGATACAAACAACTCAGAGCCATTGTAAAATTTGCTTAACAAATTGTCACGTATTGATTTCCTTGTTTCATCAAAAGTAAAAATCAAGCCATTGTAAAATGTGTGCAACAAACTGTCAGACATCTATTTTTCTAGTTCCATCAAAAGTACAATCAAAAGTAACCTTCCAGCAATCTTGGGGTGGTCTCCAGTGTCTAAATGTTGATATGTGTGTAACTTGTTGTCATGTTACTCCTCAGTATACAAGATGTATGATACCACACTTAGGGTATGCCCATAGGCTATATCTAGCCTGGCCAAATTTGTGGAAATTTCCTCCCTTTTTTGATACACATTTCACACAAACTTCTCCTGAGAACTGAGAATTAACACCATGATTTTTCTTTGTTTGTCTCTTGTTTTTATTCTGATGAATGAAACTTTTGCGGTTCATATTTGCAGTGAGCAAATGTCAAAAATATGATTTGAATTATCTAATCTGAAATATGGAAATAATCCTTTACCACGCTTTCTCACTTTGGAACTATTCCACTAGTTTGATGGTTAAAATGTCCGCCAGCCCAACATCGTCACGACGTCATTTTTGTGATATATTGGCATAACGTCATTTTCCGACAATGGCCCAACATCATGTCATGAGATGATGTTGGGCCATTGTCGGAAAATGACGTTATGCCAATATATCACAAAAATGACGTCGTGACGATGTTGGGCTGGCGGACATTTTAACCTCGAGCCAACGGCGATATGCCGACATCCGGCAACCAAATTCCGACATCGGCCCGACGTCAGGTGGCTAGCTGGGTAGGCATATCAGTTGAAATGAACTCCGTAATTGCTTTAGTTTCTGAGATGGAGTTAATGTAGGCTTCCCATGGCGGCCATCTTGAAATTCAAGATGGCTGCCATTTGAAGTCTTGATATTTGATTCAGGTGATTGGTTGGCCCCCATTATGTGGGTATAGCCATATATATTTCTTTTCAATTTTTAGCAGTTCTCATTTGGATTAGGTAAAGATGAAAATAGGATATGAATTTTCTGAAATTGCACTCTCCCACCTGTTCATTTGTCTTCCTTTTTATACTGGGGGTAGGGTAATTATTTATTATCATTGTTTCTCACTTTTCATTTGTAGTTATTATTTGCAACTTCTTCTTCTTGAATTCCTCCAGCCTGGAGAACTGCACAAAGTACAGAGTTGCATGCAATAAAGTCAGTCAGGTATAGCAATAATTTTAGGGGCCCATTTTTTCAATCTGATGGATATCACAAAATATTTAAAATAATACCCTAATGGTAATTTTAGGGGCTACCTACTGATTTCAGGGGGCTATTTTGAAAATTAGGGGGCAAAATTGCCCCCAGCCCCCGTATATTTCCTACCCTGAGGTATATAGGCACGTCTTTAAAAAGTTAATGAACATTACCACAAAGATAGAGAGAGACATTGGTTAAAGTGGGAACATTTTCATTTATATATTACTGACCTGAAGTAAACTATGTGCACACTTTTATATGGGCTCCATATCTCCAGACTTGTAATATTACAGAAATCCCAGAGCTACTTTCAAATTGACAACTGTCTTGGAATATTCCATTTAATGCACATTTTGGGAAATTTCTATGTTTTGGGAGAGAGGGGGAGAACAAGACCCACATTCCTATTCTATTTCATCATTTCCTCCTTCCTTTCCTACTTCTTTATCTTCTTGAAAATGTATTTTCTTATTTGACGCATATTACATGAATGTCAAAAATGTGATTTAATTTGTTGTTCGATTCTCTGTTTGTTTTTTGTTTGCACTGAACTGAACTTTGCACACTTTGATCTGTGCTGCATCCGCAGGTGATATTTCGGAAATCCCAAAACAACTTTCAAATAAACAACTGTCTGGGAATGTTCCAATTAATGCACATTTTGGTTCATTTCTAGTATATTTTGGGATAAGGGGGGAGGACGAGAGCCACATACCTTATCTATTACATCATTTCTTCCTCTCTCACTTCTTTATACTTTTAAATTGTCCTTCCTTATTTGATGCATTACGTGTTGTTGTTTGTTTTCTCTCAACTACACTAAGCACATGTTCGTCTGTGCTTCACTCACATGTGGAAATCCCCAAGCTACTTCAACTTGACAACGGTCTTGGAATGTTCCAATTAATACACGTTTTGGGATTGAGGAGCAGACTTATGGAACAAGAATGAGCCACATTCTTGTTCTCTGTCATCATTATTTTCTTCTCCTGTGACTTAAAGGGTAGTACAGTTTTGGTAAGGCTGAACTTTAGTAACCAAAACCTGCACAGTAACATTACAAACTAATATTTATAACCCCACCATGCTCAAAAGGTATACACAAATACAAACGACTAAGTAAAAAGCCTGTTATCATTCAAAAAGCGCCATTAAAACAAAAGAGGGCGCTCTCTAATAAGGCATTGGTTTCAACTATTTTTCATACATGATTATGCATGTGATGTTTTGTTGAAATAATGATTAAATAGAGAGATCATCAACAACTATTTAAAAACCACTTTTGACAATTTTTGAAAAAATTTAAGAATTTTGCTATTTTTTTCAAAAAATCATATTTATTTGGGGCCCAAATAAATACGATCGGATATATTTATTGATATTTCAGCCATTTCTGAACCGATTTTGACCAAATAAAGTTTATTCTGCCATTAAAATTGCATGTTCTTTCAAATTCGACACTCAGTATTTCATGACCTTGTGTTGTGCAGCGCCCTCTCTACCAAAACTTAACTACCCCTTTAATACATATTTGAGGATTGGGGGTGCAATTTTCATTTTTATTCTATCAATTATTTTTTTGTGGTTTTAGTTGGCAGCATTGGGATGAATGTGTACATTATGACGCAATTGCCTATTAAACCTGATATCATATACATATCATGATTATTATTTTCTTTTTTTAAAGTTATGATCTAACAGGTGATATTTTGGAATCCCAGAACAACCTTCAAATTGGCAATTGTCTAGGAATGTTCTACTTAATGCAAGGTTTGGGATTTAGGGACAGAATTATGAAACAAATGGGAGCCAAATTCTTAACCGGTTAGTCATGGTTATTAATTATATCAATTAATTCACATTTCGGGATTGAGGAGCACATCATCAAGACACCTTGGTTACATTTTATCATTTCAGATTCCTCTTCCCTCACATCTTGTTTCTATTGATTTATTTACTTTCTTTATTAAGTATTATCATGTATGTTTTAAAGTTGTTATTTCTTTCTTTTATATCTGAACTAGCTGAACCATGCAATCTATTTCGCTCTGGCAAGCAACATTTCGAAAAAATCTCTCTACAATTTTAAAATTGACAACTGCCTCTCAATGCTCATTTTGGGACTGCGGGAGATAATTGCAGAACATAACTGGAGCCACATTATTGTCCCATTTCAAGTGTATTTTTGTCTAACTCTTGAACTTGAAGATAGTCGTGCGTGGGGATGTGGAGTGCGGTCCAAACATTTGTAACTAGGTGAGTTTGTGCGCATTACAGTGTGTATTTCGCACCGTTTGCAAGGTGTTCGCAAGATGGCACTGCGCGTGTGATTTACGCATCCAGGCCACCTTTAATGCTCATTCTGGGATCGAATGAGAAGCATAATGGGAGCCACATGCTTGCTTGCTCTATTTTTATCCCTACCCCCACTCCCACTTCTGCATTGTCGCTTTTCTTCCTTCAAACCTTTTTTCTTTTCTTTTTACATTCTTCCTTCTCAATCTCTTTATTCTTCATGCTTTTTCCCTCTTTTTCCGGAGGCTATTGTCACAAATGTGACTTTTGAACCATCGTGATTGATGTGTTTTTCATGATGCATTAGCCATTCTTACTCCACATGTCAAGCAAGGGATGAATAGCAAATCAGATAATAATGCAAACGAATGAGACTTTAACCCATTCAAGACCACTGGTAGAACACTATCAATGCATTCTCCATAGACCCCAAGCCCGAGTATTGTCAGGGCAAGTCCTGAACAAGTTAACACCCTTATCGCTATAAGAACATTAAATATAATATGTATTATCCCCTTGCCTACATGAACCAGGTCATCCATGTATTAATTCTATGGGAATTTCAAACTCTAGAAATTATTGAGTTAACACATCCAGATTCAGAACTGGTCCAAAATTGGGCTGTGGTCGATGAAGATGCATTTCATAATGGGGCTTTTGTTTATTGAGAACCCACGTTATAACAAGATTGGATAGTCTTGAATGGGTTAATATATTTTGAGTATATATATGGTGCAGAAAGAGTTCATATATAAAGTGGGACAATGAACATTAAAGAACATTAAAGAACATTATTACTATAATAATCTATGAGTCATACTTGTATGGCTTTTATCTACAATATCTATAAAAAAAATCAGTCTGACAAATAATGAGTCCAACAAATAATGAGTCATAGAGCAAATTTGTAACCATTTCATAAAACTAACCATGGGAATTGAGAAGTATTGTAAGTATAGATCCAAAGTCTTCTCAACCATTTTCATAGCTGCCAACATTTGGAATTTTAAATTAGTAACATTTAAGCAAAACTGAATATCATGTGCGCGAAGCACACATCACGAGCGCGAAGTCCCTTTAGCCGGAGTCCAGGGCTCGCTTTAGGGCTCTGGAGCGTGAAGCACGGAGTCCATTGCGGCCGGCGACCATGGCCCTATTTTTCATCATTTTTGCACAATTACTAGGTATCATTTGGTCAGATTTACGTTTAAACGTTGTCTCTATACGTTTAAACACGTGAAAACGAAAAGAAAAAAAAAGAAAAAAAAAAAAAAATTGTTTTTTTTTTTTTTTTTTTAAATTCGTAATTATAGAAGGAGTATTCGTAATTTCGTAAAGAGGGTGGGAAATTCGTAACAATTACGAATTTTTCGTAACAGTTGGCAGCTATGCATTTTGATTGATGTGTTTTTAATGATAGTTGAATTTTTCTTTATTTCACTTTGCTGTCTTGACGTTTCTTTGAATGCACTGTCAACTGGAATCGAGTTACACAATGTGAATATCAATATATGCTTTATTTAAATGATCTCATCTATATTACACAAAGAATAAAAGTATTAAACAAATAAAATTACCTTTTAAAAAATCAAAATAGGTATGGAGTCACATAATTCACTATACACGTCAAACTTGAAAGAAAAAAATCTGACAGTTTACGTTATTATTAAAATAACTTGGCAAATATTACATATTAAATATTATTTAATTATTAAACTTGGTACTTGGTAGTTTAATCCTACTGAATACTCCATAGGAGTTTAACTGGAGATTACCCTCTTCCATCAAAGTAAATGATGTACAAGAAAAAACCTAGCCAAAAACGTTGTTCTGAAATGTAAATGGACACCATATAAGCTAAAAAGTACATGACATTACCTCAACGAAAGAGATATCAATTTAAATATTTCAACATTAATGTGATGATGGGTGTACAGCTTAACAGAATCATGAGTCCTAAATGTGACCTCCCTGACATAGCAATTACAACTAAATTTCATTGTAACTTTCAAATGAAATTTGACGACCCTTTCGTACTAAGAGTTAAAAAGTTCTTATTTTTCAAATTCTTAACCAGTTCAGGACAATTCTACTTTCAAGAGTACAAGACCAGTGTAATTCACAAAGAATTTTGTCTAAACCCTTCAGGACCGGTTCCTAAAATACTGTGGCAGTGGTCTATGGCGAATGCATGTTATACCAAAGAGCTATTATATAGATGGAGTCACAACAGATTCAAATCCTTTACTAGATGTTCGATGCCGCCACTGTAAACTATGCAGTGAATGTGCTCATTTGAATGGGACCTGAACTTAACTTGCAGGTGGAAAAACAAAGACGTTTCGGTTGATTACATACGCATTGGCACATTTCAAAGAGAGGTGTGCTTTGTTATTATAATAACTTTTCGCAAACCCGAACTCAACTAATTCGAGTACTTCTTTATTATAGATAGCAAATGCGCGCGAAATAAAAAAATGTATGGAAATAGAAATATTCATGATGAAAATTAACGTAGTTGGCATGCGTTGGCACTATTGCGACGTATCTTATCAATTAGAGTGATATCTCAAGATTATTTTGTGTTGGTGTCAATTTGTCGAAAATGATCGAAAGTGGATAAACAATGCTTCAAAGAATCATATTAATTCAAGATATATCTGGATTTTTTCTCAATTCATGTAGGAAATTATTACAATTACATCTCTATTTGACGACGCGTTCATCAAGTCTACTACTAATCATGCAATAGTCACAAATAAATGAAAATTCGTTGAATTATCATGAAATTAAAAGATCGTCAGGAATTAATTAGCAAGTCGTTGGTTTCACTCGGCGGCATCGAAGATCGAACTTCAAATAAACCGCAAAGCCCCACTTCTCCTTTTGTTCGCCTTTAGAATAAAGACAGGGATTAGTGACAGTTGTGACTCCATCGATGGTAACTCCTTGGTTATACCAATAAAAACTAGTCTTGACTGTAAACAAAAATCAGGACTATTGAAGATTATCATATTTTAAAAATCTAGAATTATAGAAACAATCTTACATTCAGCCCAAATATTGTTGTGGCTCATCCTGAATGTGTTAAATCTTTCAATGCAATATGATTTAAGTGTATATTCTTTATAGACCAAAGCCTGAGTATTTCAGGACCAGTTCTGAATGGGTTAACCCATTGAAGGCAGTATGAGTTCAGTATATAGCATGCTTTCTCTATAGACCCAAGCCAGAGTAGTTTCAGGACCAGTCCTGAACGGGTTAAAGAGCCATAATTCTGATTGACATTTCAGAGAGCGTGATGGCTAGACTGGAATGAAAACCAAGTGGGTTTTATTTTCATTCTTCGATTTAAAAAAAGGGTCCTTATTTTTTCTTAACTCTTTAGGGGAAAATATGAAAGGGACATATAACAATTTGATGTTCCCTTGGTGATATTTGAAGGGGGTCAGGTAGTGGGGGAGGGGTCAATAATCATGCATGGGATTAAATGTTCAAAAAGTAAATGTGGGGGAGGGGTCAATTATCATGGGATTAAATGTTCAAAGAGTAAATGTGGGGGAGGGGTCAATCATCATGGGATTAAATGTTCAAAGAGTAAATGTGGGCGAGGGGTCAATCATCATCTGGGATTAAATGTGTTAAAATGTAAATGTGGGGGAGAGGGTAATCATCAAGGGAGACTTTCTTTAGAATGTACCCAATCGAGATCGTCAAGGAGCAAAAATCTTTACAGTGCAAATATGGGGGAAGTTGAGATTGTCCAGGGATGAAAACTTTAGAATGTAAATTTATTGATTGAAAATTAAACACTACAGTACTGCTTAGAATAACTATTTATGTTTTGTTCGTTCTGTTTTTTTTGGGGGGGGGGGGGGTGGGGGGGGGGCAAATAGAGGTGTGCCAGCTAGACCAGAAAATATTCCACTTCCCACTTGAAAACACTTGTTGTTTTGATAAAAATAGAAGTACTTGACCCCCTCAAATGCTGGTTGCTTGCATTGAATTAGAAACGCATTTTGAGTGTGTAGGACACTATTGCTGGCTATGTTTCTTTGTTGGCAAATAGAGGTGTAACAGAATAGAGAACTATTCAACCACCCACTTAAAACACTTGCTACACGAAAATAAAATCATGGCTCACAGAATTATAAAATACTTGACTTGCACAGAATTAAAAACACATTTTGACTGGATATTGCTGTTTATATTTCTCTTTTGGCAGGACAGAGAACTTTTCCCCCACCCACTTGAAATATCTGAGTTTGTGAAATGAAAATCGTGGCTCATTGAAAGTCAGTACAAATACTTGACATATGGCGGACATATGTACATAGAAATGTCAGTAAAAGTACTTGACTACCACAGAACGAGATGCACATCTTGACTGTATAATGCAAATTTGTCCTTAAATTTATAACCACTATAGCTGTTGCAAAGAGGGAGATGGAATGTTTCACCCAGATGAACAAAACATTTTGTGAAACTAAAATCACATGACTCACTGAAATGTATGTTCAAGTACTAGCTTGACACACCTCGGTGGATGACTGACACAGAACAAGATCTTAATTTTAGCTGTGTTATAAATGCAAGTAATGCTCACTTGGCATTGTAACATTTGTTAACTCTTAACGTGCCAGGGATTTTAATGCTCTATGGCATTTGTGTGCATAGTAACTCGCAAAAATGCGAGCTTGGCACGTTAGGAGTTAAATGCTGAACATTGCAAAGAGGGTTACTACATTCCAACCAGATGAAGTTAACAAATTGTGAAACTAAAATCACAGCTCAATAAAATGTAATTACAGGTACTTAACCTTAAATGAATGAATGGCACGCAGAGATCTCAATTTGATTATTTGGTGAGATTATGATGGATTTGGGTGGTTGTGTTTCATTTGGCGAATAAAAGTGAGACAGACTAGAGAATGTTATGTTCCACTCACATGAAAGTAGTTTGTGAAGTATATGGCTCTCTTTATCTTGAAAACCTGACCCTCTACATATGTAAATGGATGATGGTACAACATTATATGCACATTTTCACTCTAGGACTTAAATACATTGTAGAATAATTAACTTTCATTTCAGAAATCATCATTTGACCCCAGAATAGTGATATTTGTTAACATGGTTATCTTCTGGGTTTTTTGTGTGTGCATATCTTGAAAACATGCACACTTATATTGCCAGGCATGTTTACAAAAAATCTTTGGAAAGTCAATTCCATCCAAAAATCGATTCAATTTAATGTTTGCAATGTAAACTGAAGGGAATAGGTTACTATTTGAGTCAAATCTCACGTTCCTTGACATTTTACAATATCTGTGATGCTCGTTTTCCGTGTTTCACTTGTACACGAACTGTGAATCCAAATGTTTGTTTTTTGCATTTCTGACATGTACAAAGGAAGTATTTGGTGGTTTTGTTTGTAAATGCCACTTATAGATGTGTGACCCGAAGTACACTATAGGAACTAAGGGAAGCCGACACACACGGTCTAGTCTACTGGCCAACCATGTAATTATCACTATTGATCAAGAAATACATTTTCTTTTTACTTTGGGGAGTTGAAATATGCCGTTTGGCTCATAACAGTAACTGTAAACTTCTTTTGACTAACTTTTAGGGATTGACATACATGGCATACAGCAGTAACAGCGAACTTCTATTTATGAATGAGGTTTGGTAACTTTTAGGGATTTAATATTAAATTCAAGTTGCATTCAGTTCCTTTTTGTAAAGAACAACAACTTAGTTTTCAATACAACCAATTTCAAATGTTTTTAAAATATTTAAATGAGATTTTCTAGATGAAGTGGAACAAGTTGACAAAGTTTAACCCATTGACGACTATTAAATATTAGCATAACATGCATTCTCATGGGTGGTCATTATATACAGGTTAAACTGCACTCTAAGTACAGTCAAACCTGTCTGTGTGGCCACCTGTCTATAGCAGCCAACCTGCTTATAGTGGCCACCAAAAGTAATCCCCTGCAGATA
This sequence comes from Echinarachnius parma, assembly GCA_037951105.1. Lineage (NCBI taxonomy): Eukaryota > Metazoa > Echinodermata > Echinoidea > Clypeasteroida > Echinarachniidae > Echinarachnius > Echinarachnius parma. Next base: position 227,478 of record JBAMJV010001574.1, on the reverse strand, counting down.
AAAGCAATGTTATGAAACCTGTCTATAGAAGTCACCTGTTTACAGTGGCCACTTATCTAGTTTCCCTTGGGTGGTCACTAGGTTTGACTGTATATCATATAATTAATTTAAACATAAATGACAGAAGTTAAGAAATTTAATAGAAGCTAGTCTTACCCTGCAGAGCCCATCCACACAGATGTCCAGTGAATCGGATGTGCACCTCGTTCCATCGATGACCTTCTCGGCACGGCGGTAGTAGAAGTGCTCTCCCTTTGGCATGCAATTCAGCTCACACTTGTTGGGTCCTATCAATAACATTCAAGAAGATAAAATAAAAAGTGAAAACAAATTCAATACAGTTCTAAATTTTCAAGCCATTCCCCAACCGGGAAACATTAAAAAAGATATCTAATTTAAGATCTGGGGTCTAGCCTGTCTATTAAAGGAACATACACATTATACCAAAATAAAATCCTGTTGAATGGGTTCAAATATTGCCTCTATACAGCCATTAGTCAGTAGTAACCTATACCTGTAAGATAAAGTACCATCATTCCAACCCAGACTGGAATATGAACTTGTAACCTATACCTTTAAAATAAAGCAACAAAATTCCAACTCTGACTGAAATACGTACTTGAAGACAAGACGGGCGGAAGGTCGGAGGGAAGGCTAGATTTCAGTTCCTTCCTTTCTACAGAGGGGTACTACAAAATGGCACTTAGCTATTAAACCATCTCAACAACAAAAGGAAATGTTGTAAACGTTGTAAAAAAGCAAAAAACACTTTGAATACTAAATATCAATCATTTTGCCTAGACTTTCTCTTTAACATATCCTGTCATTTGAATTATAACTTAGTTTGTCATTAAAGACTATCTAAAGAAAACAGAACATGTTGTCTTTATAAGCAGTTCATAAGTTCATTTCCGTGCTAACTGCTTCCTTGGTCAAGATTATTAGCATTTATGGGTAGATGGTTTTATATACCAGTGGTAACTAGAGGTTTGGCTCTTCCATAATTCCTTGTCAGTTACATGCTGTGACAATAGATGTACAATTAATTTCTATAATAATATCAATTCAATATTTTTGTACAACTGTACTCATTGATATGCTACAAAATTCTGGCAAGCTTTAATACACATTTCTTGTTTACTATAAATAATTCAAAGTGTAACAAAATACAGTTTGTAATGAAATAAACAGTGCATGGGAAATGTTTATGTTTACCATCAATAATTTGATGAGTAACTAACAAATTTATTCTGAAATGGAATTAATGTGTATACAGTTGTTTGTTCGTTTGGCCAAATCTACCAGTTGAATCCTGGGTTAGGAGTGTCAGACAAAGAAGACTTTTCAGACTAAGAAAAATAAAAACAACTCGTAAAAGGCAAAGCTAATGAGCCGTCCATTTCAAAAGAGAACCAAGCCCATAGATTTGGAAGTTAAATGTAGCAGAACAGAATCTGGTTATTGCCATGCATGTAAAGCTTTTTATCTCTTTTACAAGCAAATACAATATTTTAAGATGGGAAACTACTGGTATTTATCTATAATTAATCAAAACAAGTCAAGTACTGACAATTTGACATTACGCAGAGAGAGAATATAATACCAGTATTTGTACTGCCTTTTTACGTTGATTCAAGACCCTCAGCTATTAATAAATATCACTGTTTGTTTGTTTGTTTGTTTGTATGTTTTTATTTCCTAATCATAATAAAATACATGAAATACATGAAATAAATTACATGATAAAAATAATGTTACATTTGATAAATTATTTAAGTATATTGATAAACATGTATGTAAGAATCTAGTAAATTGGGAGGATCGCTTTTTCAGATTCACTCTCAAATTTGACCTATTAAGGGGTCCAATATGCAGACCTGCAGAGTTTATCAAATGAAACACTACAAAATTATAACTTTTTCAAGCACCTCAAATAATAAGAATGTCTCTCACACAAAAATACTAATTTCAAAGCTCATGTACATAATTGGGCCATTAAAACTTATAGAACTTACATAACATAATGATCAACTATTTTATTTTGACTGGATGAATGATAATTCGCATCCTCTCTAACTTCTGTTACAACTTCAATCATCTATAATTAACATAGCACCAATCAGGATTTTGTAATTTGATTGGCTAACAATAAAATTAAGGTATTTTGCAATTTTCTTGCCATTTTACTGATTGGCCAAAGGAATGTTCTGCTGTTTGCAATAAAATTGCAATACAGCAATAACAGTTTTGAGGCATAACATTCATGTTTGAATGGAATTCTTCTGCAAGTGTTGCTCATAAAATATTGAATGCCAAAACACAAGATTGTGATAGGTGAACAGCAGAATCAGTATTATTATGAAGAAAGAAAAAAACACCTATGGGGAAAAGAAAATTTAAAGTTTGTTTTTATTTTCAGGTGGGCTAAAAAGATATATCAAATATACACAAGTCTGTTTCTTATTTGGCATCCGGATAATTGGTCTTTATAGAAAAGTGGTCACTAAAACAGGTTTGACAGACTGTAATGCTAAAACGGTTTATTTGCAATCTGGTTCCCATATATCGCTGTCTTTAAAACAAGTTTTAGACACCTTGCAGGGCACAAAAACTCATGACCTAAAGAATGTGCGACAATTAAGAACCATTAAATGCCCAATTACCGCCAGATTACAAACAAATACAATTATATGATATATCAAAAGATATCTTGTCTTTGTAGACATGTGGTTGCTGAAACAGGTCCGACTGTAATGATCAAATCTATCTTCAGCATTGTTTAGTCTATCGACAGGATTTAAACACCTTGTGATGTGCAGCAGCTTGTGACCGATCATAATGAGCAAACTATTATAACGCCTCATTACCACCAGATTACAAACAAATATAATTCAAACACACATCAGATATCAAAGTTACATACTAAAAGATATCTGGTCTTTATAGACAGGTGGTTGCTGAAACAGGTCCAATTGTAATGATCAAATTCATCTTCAGTCTATAGGCAGGTTTTGAACACCTTGTGATGTTCAGCAGCTTGTGACAGATCATAATATGCAACAATTAAGAACCATTATAACGCCTCATTGCCACTCGATATTGATATAATCATGCACACAAAATTACCATAATTCAATGTTACAATGTAAAAGATAGGTAACTGGTCTTTGTACACAGGTGGTTGCTGACACAGGTTTGACTGATGATCAAATTCATCTTCAATCTATAAACAGATTTTAGACACCTTGTGATGCAGCAGTTTATGACGAGATCATAATGTGATTAAAAGAGAGCAAAGAAAAATGGGATTCCAACGGGATCATAATGTGTGACAATTAAGAACCATATAACGCCTCATTGCCACTCGATATTGATATATTTTCATGGTTACAATGTAAAAGATAGCTGGTCTTTGTAAACAGGTGGTTGCTGAAACAGGTTTGACTGCATGATGATCAAATTTATCTTCAATCTATAAACAGATTTTAGACACCTTGTGATGTGCAGCAGTTTGTGACGAGATCATAATGTGTGACAATTAAGAACCATATAACGCCTCATTGCCACTCGATATTGATATGCAAACAAATATCATCACACACACACACACATCAGATGTCAAGGTTACATTTTAAAGGAATCAATTATGGATCTATGAAATTCAAAAGAATACTTTAACCTGAAAGCACAAACGACTTTACAAAATTCAAAGGAATATTTTATCCTGAAACATAAATTACCCTACTAAAGTCAAAATAGTATAAAGCATTAATGACTTTACAAAATTAAAATAAATTACACTGCAAAATTCCTAATATTATGAACTCAAAAAACATATTGTGGTTTTAAACACAATCCAAAATAATTACTGGACTTCGTCTCAATGTTCAAACATCTCATCCATAATGAGAGTGAGAAACAAAAACCTCTTTGAACTGAGCCGACATGCATCCTCATGACAAATTAAACCATTAAGATGGCCATTAGGTATTGTATGCTTGCAAAACAAGAAAATAGAGAATATAATAGGTTTGTAAATTCATAACAAAAAAATGTATGTGTGATTTGGCAATTTGACATTGAATCCGTTTAGGGCTTGTCCCCAAAATAATTGGTATGGGGTCTTTATAGAGAATGTATGCTATAGTATATACCAAAATCAAATGGCCTTCATCAGGTTAAAAACATATTTGTACCGAATATAGCTAACTATAAAATATAACTGTTTAATTAACTTTATATAAATAATAATATATAGGAAGGTGCGGAGGGTCACAATATTTCTAATATGAAAACATTTTCTTCAATACCATTTTAGGTTTCCAACCCTACCCATAAATTCCTCCCTATTTAATTGTATTTTTTTCTGTAAACCTAGGTTACAAATAAGTTCTGACAGCATCATTTTGATTTAATTGCTCAATTATTCTGGAATTTGGCTCCAAACTTTCTTTCTTTAGTTTTCTCTTTGTACACCGCCTTCCAAGAACTTGTTTCAAGTATCATTAAGATCAGTTTGCATTAACTATGTTTTTTTTTGGTATAATTCCAAGGAAATTTTCAATCATTAATGAATTCCGAGGTCAATGTGATTTGCCTTTGTAAAGATGAAAACAATATTTTTGGTGCAATTAATGATACAAAATCCCCAAAACAGTGTTTTTATATATGCTCCCATTAAAGTTTGAAAAAGTCAGATTGTTTGAATACCATTAGGGTAAAGTTAGTTGAATATCATTTCTCATATACATTTTTCTAGCAAACAGTGGATCAAAGCCTTTATATTAAAGGCTACAAAAAAGAGGGGAAATAAGCAGGTCAAATTAATTAAAAAGGAACTTTTCCTATTAAGGGTAAATAATGTAAAGTTGTTTCTTGTAGAGTTTGTTTTCTAGTTGCTATTTGGGGGGAAGCATCACATGCAGAGGTGAGGTATAAACAAAACCAATTCACCCTTCTGGTATCTGGTATACAACATATTCAATCAATTACAAACCCTCACAGGGTAATGATTTACCTATAGATGTTCTGATGCTAGTAAAACAAAACGTTAAAAATACACCTTGAGAAAACATAGTTTACCAAATTTTTGCCCATAAGGCTTCTTCAGGGATTTATTGTACATGAAACAAAACTGTTCTGATGCTATAATATGTACTTGCATACTGTTTCACAGTCTACATCAAAGTCAAGCGGATAAAAATCAAATTCACCCAAAGTCGACCAAAAAAAAAACTTATTCAAGCTATACCAAATGAAACGGAATACCAAATATATGTGCTCTTTCTATTTCATACTCGAACCTTACATTCTAATTCTTACTTTTTTAGGTGCATAGAATTCCTTCAAGGTCGGACATACCCAAAATGTCCCCAAAACATCACAAACTTTAAATGAAACAATCTAATGTTTCTATGGGTAAATAGACATGGAGCTGGAGGCAAATAACATAGGCTCCATACCAGCACAGAGAAGTCAAAAGAATAAACTACTTTGTGAGAAAAATAATCTATTTACAAGTTTGTTGGATATGGGCTTGGTTGAAATTGTATGCATTCCATTTTCAGAGTCTAGAGCCTGATGTGATTTAAAAGTGTAAATTGGAAATGGAGCAAGTTTACAGGTTTGATGTAGACCCTGTGCTAAACCTGGAGGAATATATATATTTATGAGATTGAATTCTGAGATATATATATTGCAGTCTTAAATTGAATCATGTTTGTAGACTAATGGAAGTGGGTTTGTAAGTTGAGAAGTTTACTATAAAAAGTGGTAGTTACACTTCTTTTTGAGAGAGAGGGAGAGAGGGTCAGTCAAGCTATAAGTACTACAGGAAGGGTCCTTATGGCTACTTGATCAACAACAATCTTTAAAAAAAAACTTCTAATTTCATCTTTATCATTACTTTTGTTCCAATTTAATAAACATTTATGAAGGTTCTGTTCTTTATCCTGCTGAATACATTTATATAGTTTTATAAGATTACATTTTTTACATATACATGTATTGTATATATTGCAGTCTTAAATTGAATCATGTTTGTAGACTAATGGAATTGGGTCTAATAGTTGAGAAATTTACTACTAGAGTTGGATGGTACACTTACTTAGGAGAGAGGGAGAGAAAGAGAAAGAGAGAGCAGCCAATGTACCACACGTAGGGTCCTTACGGCTACATGACCAGCCATCTTATAATACATAATTCTCATTTCTTTTTCATCATTACTTTTGTTCCAGTCAATCTACCACAAGACAAAACATTTGATTGTATTACTTTTGTTCTGAATATATATTCTTATGTATCTCTCACACAGTAAAGAATATCCTTGCGTATCATGGAAATTTGAAGTTTGTGGCAAATTCGCTGAAAATTATGAGAAATACTGAAAAAGTGAGTGCTTACAAATGGTTATACCAACAATCAATTTGCTGAATTTCTTGTGAATCCTTTGCAAATCTTACAAATATCTTACCATCACTACAAATGCATTGTGATCGATAGGAATGGCTTGCGATTGCTTACGAAAATGTTGAGATTTCCTAGTTAACTTTAGGAGCATGTTCCTAATATTCGCAACAGCCATACCCATGAACGACTGTGAATGACTGGTGATCACTTTGATCATTGCTAATTGGTGGTGAATTGCATTCATATAAGCCCATTCGCCACTGTGTGAGAGCAGCATTACAAACTGGTTCATGTACATCACAATCTCAGATCTAAACAAGATTTATTTCATCTCTATGCCACAGTCTGCCCAAGATTATGGATTTCCGGTTGTGGTCTGTATTGTTTTAATCCCTCCATTTTCTTCAAAACACATCTTGGACAAATTTGCAGTTCTCTCTAGATTGAAATGGAAAGTTTATAATTATGTTCTTTTTTAATCTTAATACAACAGAATGCCAATATATTGTGTAATCAATAGAAGACAATGGTGCATAGGATTATGGTTTTCAAGTTATGGTCTACTGCCTTTCTTAATCACTGCGTCATTTTCAAAAACAAATCTTGTGGGACAAGTTTGAAGCTCTCTCCAGAATGATGACATGATTTTTATATCTATAGAGTTTTATCAAAGTCATGAACCATTGCAAAAAAGAACTGCCAATTCTGCGCCACAAATGTATGTTCTACTAAAATTAAATAATCTCCAATAAGGTACCACTACAATCATTATTTTTGTCTGTTTTTGCTCAAATTTCTGCCAAGTCTGAGGTTTTGTCATAAAATAATCAATGACCTTTAAAAAGCGTGCAGAATAATGCATACAGCAGGCTACCTATAGCCCTTGTCTATGCTCTGCAAAGTTTACTTTGTTGATATCATTGTTACATTTTCTATTATCAACCTACATGCTTTATGAACAGCAATCAATCATGATTTGTCTACTAATTGTTGGCTCTAGACAATGTCCTTATTTGCACCCATTGATAAGTTGCAAAGTAACGAGTATCATGAAAAGACCCCAAAGACATTCTTTAATTGTAAAGCAGTGCTTCCTGTCAAACTGAATAATAAGTAAATTATGTGTTTTTTGAGAGATAGGTGACAGCACAATAGGTGCAAATTTCAATAACAATATGAATGCTAAATCTACATGCAGATAAATGCTTTCTCACTTGTTTAACCAATTGTCCACAAGAACCTAACCAGTCATGTGTTATTTCTATGGAATTTACGTGATGAAGCAAAAAATGGGTTAAAATAACAAACAATTTAGTTGAAGGAATCATGCTCCGCTGAATCAGAAGTGTGGTGGAATGAATCTATTAGTGCGGAATGATTTGAAATAAAAACATGCTTAAATATTTGTTTGTGTCTGTGTATGAAGAAACTTGGAATGATTCCATATCAAACTTGAAGGAACGCTGTACAGTACTTTACACTTTGTACATTTGTGCAAATATGTACTTAACACAGAATTGCAATCGAGGGTGTAATTTTTGTCAATTTCTTATCAAATAGTGTGACCTTCATTCATACCTTACAACTGATCGACTATAAATGATCTGATTACAGAGCATCATGAAATCTGTGATACTTTTGTTTGTCCAAAATATATATACAGAATATATCTCGGGTTCCCATCCTGGAGATATCCCATTTTCTTTGCTCTTTTTAACTTATTTCTGGTCAGTTTCTCTATATGTTTGATTACACAATACAATCAAAAGTTTCAGGGATGAGCACCGCACTAGATTTTTTTTCTAGCAATCAGCATGCAGGTCTCGGGTTCTAGTCCCGGAAAAATCCCATTTTCTTTGCTCTTTTTCATCCAAAATGTAGGTTGAATAATGATAAAAATAACCCATTATTTGAACATGAGGTTAGTGACTTTATTTTTTTTAAATATATGAGACAGTATGTATGATACAACTGTATGATCAACTGAATATTTGAAATTTGAACAAACGGCTACCAGTAGTCAACGTAAAATAAGATGCCATTTTAGCCAGAAATATATTTCTTTGACCCTCCATGCACCTACATTTGTGTAAACACATTCTTTGCTATTATAAAATGTTGCCTATAAAATACTTCTTTAATTTTTCAAATCTATGGACAAGTGCAGGTAGTGAGGTGAAAGCACTGTTGGCTCTCAGAAAACCAGGGTAAGAATCCTCACCCCTTTTCTGGACCCACAGGGGTGGTTGAGGTACAGTACAAGAACCCCCATATAATATCACCTCAGGGGGTTTGTTTAGTGGGGTTAAGTTAGGGGCCTTGCAAAGTTAAAAAAATTCCAAACATCCAAATAAAATTTGGATAGAGCTCACCCCACCCACCCACCCCCCTATCCAAAGTTTTTTGACACTAAATATCCAAAATGGCCCTGGACCCACCCACCCACCCACTTCCAAATCTTATTTGGATGTTTGGATTTTATTTAACTTTGCAAGGCCCCTTAGGGTAGATGGATTTTATAAAATAGGTGATAATCTGCATCCAAGTTTATTGAGGGTTGAGGGAAAATGAGAAAACATATATTGATATGTTACCATGGTGAATATGATGATGTGGACAAAGCATATAAAATGGGGATAATCTGCTTCCCCCTTTAGTAGGATTGGAGGAAAATTGAGAAAAAATATGAATATAAAAACACTGATAACATGTTTCCATGGTGACTTTTATGGGGTAAACATATAAAATAAAAATGAGGATAATCCGTTTCCCTTTTTTAGTAGGCTTGGAGGAAAATTTAGAAAATACATACAAATATGGAGGATATGTTTCCATAATAAATATAGAGTAGACAGAGCAAATAAAATGAGGATAATCTGTTTCCATTTTAGTAGGATTGGAGGAAAATCAAAGGAAATTGTTTCCACTGTGAATATTTTAGGGCTAACATCATTTCACAGGACATACACCGTTGGTTGGTGTAAATAGTTTATTATTCATGGTGTTAAACTCCTAATGCACTTTTTAAAAGCTTATTCCAAATCCTAAGCCCATGAGTTATCCTTTTGAAGAAACATATTTGATAAAAATAAGGAGCATTTATCATTACAAATTTATAGTACAAAATCCTATAAAATTATAGTATAAATGAAAATGAGAAAAGAAATGGGCTTCCCTATGATTTGAACCCGAGACCTCTCGATTGCTAGACTGGTGCTCTACCGACTGAGCTAGAAAGCTCCTGTGATGGTAAGTTCGTCCCAATCCGGAGATCTTAGGTTCGAATCCTGGGGAAGACCCATTTTCTTTGCTCATTCTCATTAAGTTAAATCATATTTCTGGTCAGTTTCTCTATGTTTGAAAAAAAAGTTATAGTGATATGGCGCAAAAGAAATCCAAAGCCAATGCATCATGCCTCTTTGAGGGAATTGACTTTGAATAAATGTATTGTATACACTTTTTGTTCATCCACTATTTCTACATATTGACATCTTCATACTAATCACTTGTCCTTGTATTCACAAATCAGGCAAGAAATGTTTCAACCCAGACCATTAAAGTCTTTGTTGTGGCAAAAGAGTTAGTGGCGCTTGTAATTATCTTGCTTTTTTCTCTAGTTGTGGTTTGGGTGTGGTTTCTTTTCATACATCTATACATTGAATAATAAAATAAAATTGTGTTATTCTATCTGTACTTGGTGATAATGGTTTGTCTGGTGCCAAAACTAAATAATCTGGATTTCAGAAAGGTATGGTGAGCAAAGATGATACAAAAAAGTACAAATGAAAGCATTTAAAAACATATTTCATGTTTGTAATTTATTACTTCCCTGCAGGTGGTAAAATTTGCTGGGCAAAAAGTCCCTGTCCTGGGTTTGAGGTAACTGTTGATATTGTATTAAATGTGTTGCTTATATGAAATAAACATTCATAAAGACATTTTTCCACTTAGTTATTTCTTATAAAAAGGACTACATATCAAGCCATTGTGTATGTCCTTAATCCTGAACCATTGAATCCAAACTCCTAATCGCAACTTAAATCATAGCCTTACAAGCTCAATTTTTGGTTTTGGAATGTACATTAATCGTGCTATAATTTGTGTAAATCCATTAATGTGCACAATTTATGAACACCAGAGCTAACACAGTAACTTTCACTTTGATATAAAAAAATATTCTTGAATGTTGTCATCACTGCAGAACTTTCTATTAAACATATAAAGAGACAAAAAACAAATATTAGATACTAAATTGCATGTTTTATATTCTAAATGTCTATAATGAACAGGAAGTCGACATGTCAAATACAATTACAAGACTTCAATTCAATGCTTTAAAAAAGTTTATTGACAGTGGGGGTTATCAATGGCTTCCTGCTATATATGTCATATTTGGCATACTTTCTGAATTATTAAGTCGCTAAAATTGACAAATGACAGCAGTTTGTTGCTTGGGCATATCAACTCCCATCATATGTCAATATATACACAGCACATCTATCATTTTTGCTAGACTCAGGGACAAATATTATGGGTGCTCACAGCCCACTTTGCTACACTCACATGTATACATATTTGTGTTATTAAAAAGGGGTGTATATTTTGCAATTTAGGTAACCTGCCAAAACATAGACATGTAACACGCTAACCTTTTGGTTATATTCTCAATTTGTGTTAACATCTAGACATATTTTCATTTCAATATGTTACAAATAAAAGGGGGTATCTGCTAAAGACTTAAGTATATACAATTTTGCTGTCTATCATTTAAAAAAGAGCTGGGGCAAATGCCATGATACTATCCCCTCGGATATATTCAAATTTACTTAGTAAATGTTTATAGGCATGGTTTAATTTCCTGCATCTTTGCACAGGAATACAATAAACTAACATGGTTGTATTCCATACTTTACCTCTTTACAGCTATGCTCAATTTCGGGTAAATATTTAGACATATTTTCAATTCAATCTGTTAAAAAGAGTCTTTGCAGAGAGAAGCATATGAACAATCTTGATGACTTGCCAAAAATAGGGATAGAAGTCAAATTCGTGACAGTTTACTTCTTCCTCTTTTAAAGGTCAATCAAGGACAAAGACAGACAGAAAGTTGACAAAATACACCAGTTTCTGTGTCAATTCAGGGTAGAGAGTTTGCAAATAGTTGGCATTCCACCAGAGACTTTTAAAATCAAAATCAATTTCCTCTGGTCGTGAATTTTGCATGAAAACACTCTGATATAAACCAATCTCCAGGGTAATATATTGGTCATCTCTTTGTCCACTTTCTCCTGTTTACTTGACCACTGGCCAACTAGCTGCTGGTCTTGTGTATATCTGACCTACATAATTCCTACCCACTGGTGATATTGTTGTTGTTATGATGATGATGGTGGTAGACTGGTAGTATGCATGTTGCTGCTGTTAGTAGTGGTAGTGGTGTTGGTGGTGGTGATAGTGGTGTTGGTGGTGGTGGTAGTGGTAGTATTGGTATTAATTCTGTTGTTGCTGGTGGTTGTGGAGTGGATTGTTGCTGGTGGTGGTGAAGTGGATTGTTTTTGTTGGTAGAAGTGGTAGTGGTGTTGGTAGTGTTGTTGTTGTTGTTGTTGTTGTTGTTGTTGTTGGTGGTGGTGGTGGTGGTGGTGGTGGTGGTGGTGGTGGTGGTGGTGGTGGTGGTGGTGGTGGTGGTGGTGGTGGTGGTGGTGGTGGTGGTGGTGGTGGTGGTGGTGGTGGTAGTGATGGTGGTTGTGCATGTGGTGGTGGTGGTGGTAGTGATGGTGGTTGTGCATGTGGTGGTGATGGTGGTTGTGCATGTGGTGGTAGTGATGGTGGTTGTGCATGTGGTGGTGATGGTGGTTGTGCATGTGGTGGTGATGGTGGTAGTAGTGGTGGTAGTGGTGGAAGTACTGGTGATAGTGCTTCTAAAACAGGGTTTATATTTCCGACTCCTCATGTTTCAAAATAATGAAGACAAAAACAACACAATACAGTGAAGTTGGTGAACTTTTTATAGCCAAACGTTAAAGAGAGTCAAAACATACGCTTTGTGGGAATTTTTGGTATTAATTATGTTGTTGCTGGTGGTTGTGGAGTGGATTGTTGCTGGTGGTGGTGAAGTGGATTGTTTTTGTTGGTAGAAGTGGTAGTGGTGTTGGTAGTGTTGTTGTTGTTGTTGTTGTTGGTGGTGGTGGTGGTGGTGGTGGTGGTGGTGGTGGTGGTGGTAGTGATGGTGGTTGTGCATGTGGTGGTGGTGGTGGTAGTGATGGTGGTTGTGCATGTGGTGGTGATGGTGGTTGTGCATGTGGTGGTAGTGATGGTGGTTGTGCATGTGGTGGTGATGGTGGTTGTGCATGTGGTGGTGATGGTGGTAGTAGTGGTGGTAGTGGTGGAAGTACTGGTGATAGTGCTTCTAAAACAGGGTTTATATTTCCGACTCCTCATGTTTCAAAATAATGAAGACAAAAACAACACAATACAGTGAAGTTGGTGAACTTTTTATAGCCAAACGTTAAAGAGAGTCAAAACATACGCTTTGTGGGAATTTTAACCAAACTGATGGTTATTGCCATAATTAGTATGGACAATAACCCCATTCCCTTGGACCACACAAACTTGACCATCCATTTCCTGTAAATTACATTGAGCTAGGAATCGATGACACAATAATGACAGAGAAAAGGCTGTTAATGCAAAGTGCTTTTGACCTTCTCACATTGTGTGTGGGAATCAGGGCCCATGTCATACTCATGAAACACTCCTATCTAGCTTAGTTCCACGCTAAGTCTATATCGGATGATAGGAATATGGGAGCAAAAAGAAGTCTTCTTAGTCCACTTGCGTGGGATAGCTTTTGTTAATTACATCGAGTTAACCCTAGTAATTAACGAGCAGCTCTTCAACTATATAGTTCTATGGGATAGCCTTTGTTACATATCAAGTTAGACCTTGTGGGCAATTAACTAAAAAAAACTTTCACTATCATACAAACTAGACTCATGAAACTACAGTATTAAAGTTAGCAAAGTTCCATGACCATGGGCCTTGATGTACTAGGCATTAACTCTAGAGGATAATTCACATAATCTAGCAGGAAAGGTTAATTTTGATTACATTCCAAAAACAATTCAGTCTCTCGATCATCATCCAGTGGCTAACAAGGTACAAGTTCAATCAAAGTGCATCAATGCCTATTTTCATCATGAACCGTTCCTATCTTTCATCTGCACTGTATCCTTTCTGCCATTGTTTTGTATTAAAATTACAACGGTAATCTGCACTCAAGACAAGGTCACATCTATACATTAAATTTCAATCAACGTTGATTCTAAATGTCAAGTTTAAATTAGAAAAGAAATATACATTTTAATGTTTAAATTCAAAAGCAGCCTTTATACAGGGTTATCTGCACTTTTAACTATTCATTCACTGCGCTATATAACCCATTGCCTACAAGGACCTGATGAGTCCTGTATCAGGTCTATAGAAATGCCAATTTAATGGGTTAAAAGACATTTTGCGATCAAGTTGGCAATGGGTTAAAATTTATACATTATGGAATCAAGTTGAGCTCGTTTATTTTTCTTAATCGAAATATAGTTCATAGGAAAAATGTCATTTAAAACATCTAACCCTGTGTTCATGATTTCACCAGGAATACAATTAATGAATACAAATGTTTTGATATTAATTGGTTAAAATTTCCCTCAATTACTATAATTTATCCTTGACCCCAATCTACTTAAATGTGTACAGGAATTTCATTTTATTTTCAAGGGCATACAATATTGGTTAGATTAAATGTTTGGCGACAAGAATATTTTTTTCGGTGGAAACAGACAATTTGTAATTATTTCATACTCATTCCTAGTACCGTCAAATCTTTTAAGCCATCCACTGGATGAAGAGACTACCTGTCTGTCCATACACACAAATAAATCTGCCCATAGAGATACCCTTTAAATACAGACCATATTATCTTTTAATTTATTGACCTTTACAGATAGGTTTTACTGTATTTCCAAATAGATTTACACTACACATTTAATAAATAAATAATAAATGCAGCTCTAAATAGGTTCATCATCTACGCAACATTGGTCTGACTAGAATAATGACACAGCGCTAAACTTTAAAATTAAATTAACATCTATTAAAAGGATGTGAAAGGACAATCAGGAAACAATTCTCATTACTGTCGGACACCTTTTTATCTAATATAGGCTGGGTTTAGTTTGGTTTTCAGATATCAAACAGATAAAAACTTGTATCTCATTAACAATTTAATGTACATTGTGGGAATTTTGAGGTGTCTTTATAGGTCCTTGGCTTCTCAACACAGTATACTGTTATTCAACTTTGAAGGATTCAATTTTCAGCTAAAAACAAAACAATCATCATTCAAAAGCATTTAAAGTTCAATAATGCACTTTTAAAGAGGATATATTTATTACATCATTTACGGTCTGTAACAGAAGTCTGTTTTTGAGGACTTTCAGTTTTTAGAAGAGTCATCAAAGGGGCGGGCACCTAGTAGTATACACATTTTTCTTCGGTTTTAAAACGATAACAAAATATCATAAATGTCAAAATAGCAGCCCTCCTTTGGTCTTTGGGAAGATATATGGTCTACACATGGCCATAAGCTTCCAAATATGAAATAAGAAAAGTAAGCTTTGAGGTCCAGCTAGGGGATAGCTTTCTTTATGTGGTTTCTCTTATACACCATAATATACTATTCTTTTATGCATCTGATGGCATTTAATAAGAAGAAGTCCTGAATTACCCTCCCTTCATAAGTGTCTGACGGTATTTTATTAACTAGTCCTAATCTGACAAAATTTACCAAATCAAATTAACAATCAATATTGACAATAGATGTCAAACTCACATAAATGAAGGTTTCTTTTCTTTTGCACGCTATTGTTTCTTATCCACACAAGTTTAACATTTGCCTAAGTTGAAGCTTTGCCTATAAGTTGAAGAGGTAAACTGTAATTCACAATTTGCTGGATGCATACACTCAATGTTTTTTGACTCTTTGATACCTTAATTTATTTTATGTCCTCTCTAATAAACATTCCACACCGGAGGAGGGCGGGATTAAAATTGGTAATTTACCTACTTAATCCGGTTAAATTATCATAATTGCCTCCATAATTCCACCACTAACAATAGAGCAACACATTCCAGGTTACCTCAGGGAATGATTATCACATTTCAGGGCAATCATGCACGAAGCAAAACAGGTATAGCAGTGTTATATAATGTTCTGGTCTAGTGGTCAGTGGTCTGCTCTCAACCGAAACCAGCTAGGGTTCAAACACCAGGCTGAATCTCTTGGGCGGTGACATTAACCCCTTGACCACGGGAACCGAGTGGGTTGTGTACAAAGTCTATGGGGATTTCATAAACTCGTTGGGAACGGGTTAACTTATTCAAGACCAGTACTTACCCCCTTCATATGGAACCCATTTGAAGAGCCTTCCCTCGTAGAGGACTTCGTTGTAGGATGCGCACTGCTCTGTCCTGAAGTCCAGGGCATCCTCTGGACAGTCCTGGATCTGACAGGATCGGTATGTCCTATGCGGTCCTAGACAGGTTCCATACCTGTTGACAAAATACAAAATTACATTTTATTTAGAACAAAAATAATTAGATATTTAATTGGATTTTACACTGGCAGTAGAAAACATACTTAAGCTCTTCGAAGAGCCTTCTTTGAAAGGAAACATTGTATGATGCACTCTTGATTCCCATGAAGTCCAGGGTATCCTCAGGACAATCTTGGATCTGGCAGGACCGACTGGTATGTCCTATGAAGTTCTAGACAGATTTCATCCCTATTGGTCAAAGACAAGCACAACTCAGTATTAATGTTTATTAATTTGATTTAGAAAACATTCACTAGTTATATTTCACTTGAGAAGAGGACATCATTTTGCCATTTTAGGATGCTCACTGCTCTGTCCTGAAGTCCATTGAATCCTCAGGACAAACTCAGATCTGACAGGACTGATATGTCATAGGAGGTGAAATAACGCACATTTTAAAAAAGTGAGTACAGGGCAATTCCAAGCAAACATTGACATAAGCACCCATTTTTCAAATTCGTCGAATCATAACATATTTGGTATCAAATTAAAGCTTAAAGATCAAACTATTCAGAAATGCATTTTGTTAAAAAAAAATGTTGCCGTAAACTATTATTTCATAGGAATTAATTAGCATAAATTAATTTTCAATTATTTTCACAAAATATACTTGTAAATATTAAGCTTAAAAGCGCTGCAAAAATAGGTTTTCATAACATTTTCTTTCAGTGTTGGTAAGAACATTACTTCAATTTATCAGATAAATATCTATTTCGGCATTTTCGCTCTTTGTTCTGCTTCAGTGACTGTTTCATTTATAGTCATCTATATGTCACGCTGTTACCCTAAAAACAGGTATTTTTAATATTTCTGGAAAAATATGAATGGGAATGAAATTATTTTTTGTTTCTTCTTCATTCACCCATAGAGCTATATTATGGATGCTAAATAGCAGCATTATCTTTTACCACTAATAAATCTAAGCAATATCAATTTGGTCACGCTGTTACTTTTTGGGTAAAAGCGTGACGCAACCTACTTTTTTTTTGCAATATCTCAAGTATCGTTGGATGGATTCTGTTCAAACTTTGTACAAGACATGTATTCAGAGGTATGGATTATCTGATACATTTTGGGGCCATGAGGTCAAAGGTCAAAGGTCACAGCTAATTAATATGCAAAAAATATATTATTCTCAAGATATTTCAAGAATCCTTGAAGGATGACATGATAATTAATACTGGTATGCATTCAGTGAAGTAGATGACCTGATTATAGAATTTGGTCATGGGGTCAAAGGTCAACAGGTCAAATTATTGTAGTTTATTTTTTATCTCACAAAAAAATGCCAGAATTAATGTTAGAAAGAGTACTGTAGATAAAAGAAAATTCTATGAAAATGTTTGGAACACAGGTCAAAGGTCACTCGGATAATTACCAATTCAAACACAAAAACTTACTGACATTGAAATCATGTTACATGTAACAAATCACTTGTAGATATGCAATGTGCCGACATAAAATTAAACATTTGTATGCTAATTTGAGAAATAAGGTCAAAGGTCAGATGTCAAAGGTCTAATATTTCATTGTTGCAATTAAGTTTGTATTTTGGGTTTGATATTTGATGGTTCCTCAAACTAAATTCTGAAAAAGATAAGAATTTCAGTTTTGTCCAAAAACATTTTTGATCAATAGAGGGCGCTAGGCTGCAAATTTGTGTCATGCGAACCATCATTTCAGAGCATCTGGGTTATATTACCCATTCATCTAGTTCTGTATAGATTCTGGATGACTACATCAAAATTATATAATCTTATTCATCTCATCAATATCTCCCATATATATAACATGTACAATTCAGAGGTCACGCTGTTACCGTCACGCTGTTACCGTGCACAGATACGTTTATGATATCATATTTACTATGAACATTGGATTTTTTCTACATTTTTATTTGGATGTTCTAGCTTGATGTCTAGTACAAAGAATCAATGTGACAAAATTGCAAAATGTTCCTGTAGTTCAGAGTTTGCTTAGTTTCTTACCATGTAAGAAACTCATGTCTTTTTGCCGTCACGCTGTTACCGCAGATATTGATATTCATAATTCATAATTTAGTGGGAATTTTGATTTTCTTTCCTATTGTAAATAATTGGTAGGATAGTGGGAACAGATGCATATCAAAATTTGGTTCTGGACATTTTTATTTTGTGAGTTATTTAGACTTTCATCGTGAGAAACACCCTCCGACCGTCACGCTGTTACCTTGGAATTGCCCTACAGTCATTTAAATTGGCATTAACAAATGGTCCAACCCTAGGTAATTAGCAAACATTTGTGATATTTTTGTAATGATTTATTGTATCGTAAGTGTTCTAGAAAGGAAGGATATTGGTCACTAAGAAAGAAGATGCACAATACATACAGTATGAGGGAAGGCAATTCGCATGATAAATGCAGGAAATATACAAGACTGATATAAAACAAAGGACACAAAAAACACTGTTTACAAACTTCCAGAATAAACGGTTGGGATACTTAGGAAAGATTATTCATAGGTGTTATTAATTCAATGCAATGAGATTTGTATAGATATTCAATCATAAATAATATAACATATCTGTAATTATTGATTATGAAATTTAAAAAACTCATGATTTGTATGAATTTAATTCAAACTATTGAACTATTCATTGTCACATTTCCACAGAACAAATACAAACACAGGTCATAGACACGAAAGGAACAATATCAGGGAAATAGTATTTCCTGACTCACTCCGAGTATAGACCTACCACGCTCCTGCTCGAAGCAACTATTTGGTACAAAACATATGTAATGAGGCATATGGGGAAATTTTATGATAGGTGGGGGGGGGGGGGGGGGGGGGTGACACTTTTTGCTTGAAAATGCCTACCTGACATCAACATGTCTTTTTTATTCATCAAATGGGCGAGATGGCCCTTTAGCAGGAGCTGATTTCAAGGGATCCCAAATAATATAGCAAAATCAAATAATGGAAAATATTGATGCCAAAATGATATGGTCACTTTGGGAGTTTACATCCAGATTATTGGAAGGAGAGGAAGAGATAATTTCTCTGAATATTTTCCTTCATGTTCCATACATGACCTGTGGTCAAAATATGGGAATGATTGATGCCAAAATGCTATCTTACATCAAGGGTCCGTTTTTGTAGGTCACAATTATACATATTTATTTCTAATTTCACAAGAAATTGCCTTTAAAATGGCACAGAAGGCATTGATTTCAGTTTAAACATGAACTTCAAATTCATGTAAACATATCACTTCTCTCCATAAGAACATTATATGCACTGTGGTCAAATTGTGTGTGTTTTATAACTGAACATCATTTTATTGTGATA
This sequence comes from Echinarachnius parma, assembly GCA_037951105.1. Classification (NCBI taxonomy): domain Eukaryota; kingdom Metazoa; phylum Echinodermata; class Echinoidea; order Clypeasteroida; family Echinarachniidae; genus Echinarachnius; species Echinarachnius parma. Next base: position 208,092 of record JBAMJV010001574.1, on the reverse strand, counting down.
CAGTGGGATTTAAGAGTATACACTCAAAACCTTAACTTGAACTTTATACAATTGAATCCACCTTGAATCCACCTTGCAACCGACCAATACTTTCTATGCTTTATGAAGGGTGTTCACATGTTATATGTGAGTAGTGAACTTTATAGTTGGAAAACACACAGTACAGTGATCTTATGACCTAATTTTTATCAACAAAGGGTTTCATTACGGTGATGATATGACATTGTTGTAAATGGAATGACATTTTAAACCATGATCACCTCAACACCTCCATTCATTTATCAGTGAAAAGTTTACTTCATTGTATGCTATTCAGTACAGTGACCCAAGACCATTATATCAAGCAAGATTCAAGTTATAATGATGTTACAGTGAATATTGTTCAGAAAAACTCAATCCAATTTCATTTTGGGGCTTATTTTTCAGACTGTCTACAATGAAAAAAACATAAATTTTCCCTTGCATCATTCCTCAATGAGAATTCAGGAGGGTATTTTTGTAATTTTGTGTTCTAAATTTGCATTTTATTTATAAAGCACTAAATGATAGAAGTTTCACTGCCAGCTTCTAAAATTTGCAGAGAAGGGAATTTATAGTATTTGTTTCTATTACACTTGCATAATATTTGTCTGATACCCTTCTGGGAGTTACATGTATGTGACCTACATCCACTTGTCATAAAATTGGAACTACTACTAAAATTTGGTATTCAAATCTATCAAAAAAATATATTTTGCAAGGTCAAAGGACTTTATACACGTCTAAAATTGACAGTCCTAATTAATATCCAAAGCGCCTACCCTACTAAAAAAATATGGCAGCCCTATTCATATATTCTAAATATTCAAAATGCCTACAAAATGTAAACGGACAGCAATATCCCAGTGTGAATATATTCGGGACCAGTCCTGAAGAGGTTAAAGGCAAATATGCGTGGGTTAAAATGGGTAGTCAGCAAAATCCAACTTGCACTCCACCGTAATCTCCCGAGGTAAACTCATGATGTGTGTTGGATCGATCTAGAGCGGTGCTTCGGAATGTCTGAACACAGGCCTTCATATGTACCGAGTGATAAACTGTACATTGCTCGAGCTGTCCCCCGAGGCAATACAGCGCTGATAAAATCACAGCGGCACTTTGATTAATGAGTTTGGTTGAGCGTGTTGCGTAATACTTTCGCTCGTAAAAATCTCTGACAAGGAGTACCTCCTTGGTAAACAAACATTCCGAACGCGATGCATTTTCGACTTGGTCGTTCGTGAACTGGGACAGTTTGCGATCGCAACTTATAACTGAGCAAATGGGGATTACGTACCGTGCGTAAAAGTGCACAATATGGATTCGCGCGTCTGATATACCGGTCTGAATTGCCTTTAATAACCAAAATGCCTACCTTACTATAAAAAAAATGTAAGTCTTATTCATATGCTTACAACATGTAATCTGACAGCAATATGGGGCCAACAAAAAAAATAAGGAAGGAATAAAAGAAGGAAAAAAATGTCTTTTTGGTAAATAGTAATCAAAGAGGGTCCTGTCGGATTACACAAATAATTCAGCAAGGTGCCTGGCTTTCCTTGAACTTAGGATTTCCGTCTATATCTTGCCACTTGGTCTATACCCATTTTGTCTACTCGCATTCCATCTACTAGATAAATCAGAATTTAGATGTTTAGGATTAGGAGTTGGAATAGGGATTAGGATTAGGGTAAGAAGTTGGGATTATGGTTAGAAATGGGATTAGGGTTAGAAGTTGGGATTGGGATTATGATTAGGGTTAGCAGTTGAGATTGGGATTAGGAGTTGGGTTAGAAGTTGGAATTGTGATTAGGAAGTTGGGGTTAGGGTTTGGAGTTGGGGTTAAGGTAAGGGTTAGGTTACAGGTTGAGAGTCAAGTTTGAAGTTGGGGAAATGGAAGTTTCAAGCATCATTTGTTGATTTATTTCCAGAACAACTAAACATCAAATCAAGTAGTAGACCAAATGGGTGCAGACCAAGGAACCATAAACCCTTTAGTCTGGGCGGACTTCCTTTTGACCTCACTAGGTGACCATTAAGGACCAGAAGTTCAACACTTGGCATTGAAGGAAACCGACACCATGTTTGATTTGAAATGAGTTTACTGGTAGAAATAGTTCAGCAAAAATTGACAGAGACAAACATACCAACAAACACATAAATTATATAAAGACACTAAGCACTGGTATATCTTATAACATGTTTACTGGTAGAAATAGTTTGACATAATCAAGAGAAATAGAGAGAGAGAAATGAAAGATCCTGGTAGAAAACATTACTCAAAGGAAATCAAGCACCATGTCGATTTGAAATGTGTATGTTGGTTTCAATTTTGAAAACATTTATAGAAATCACATTGCTGATCAAGATAGAATGGTGAGGGGTATATACGGGTCACAACAAAAGGCACAGACAGGGGTATTTAGAGTGGTTCACAATATTTCAAATAAGTTAACAAGTATAAATCAAGAGGAAAGGAGACTACATACTGACTATTCATAAAAGGATATCAAGCGGTATACATGTTTTATATTAAATGTGTTTACTGGTAGAAATGGATTGGCATAAATCAAGAGAGAGAGAGAGAGAGAGGGAGAAAGAGGGGGGGGGGGGGGGACAAACATACCAACAACCATAGACATAAAAAGGAAACCAACTCAGCATATTGGATTTCAAATGACTGTATTTACTTGAGAAATGGTTTCCCAAAAGAAGTTTGGCATAAATCTAGTCTAGACTGGATGTAAAATAATTACCACTCACACAAAGAAACAAACATTTATGAATAAATGAATGCATACATACACACACCTTGTCTAGTAAAATGTTTTATAATCAGTATAAAATTTGTTGACTGTCTTTCCCTTTTTAGCGCTGTTTGTGTGAACATCTAAAAAAATTAATGAAGTTGCCAAGTGTCACGTCATTGTATACAATTTATAAGCCACAATTTTCACCAGTTGTCAACAGTTGTTCATCTCAACTATTATCAATATTTAAAACAATCCAAGGTGTTTCTTTTCAACTTTGTCTTACTTTAAGCTTTTTCTTTGACTTCTTTTTTTGTTTACAACACAATTTGTTTTGGAATTTCACAATGAAAATTTTCCCAAAACAATTGAAATTTATCATCAAACACATGTTTTCCCTTGTGTTCAGCTTAGAATTTATCTACCATCAAATTTATAATGTTTGTCAACACTTGGTCATCTGATGATTTATTATGAAATCAACTCCAGGCTTTGTTGACCCTGGGTGTTAACAATTCCTTCGACTTCCAGATTTTTGGCCATAATAATTGAAGAAAATTTAGATTCAGATATTCTTTCTGAACATCTTCCCCAAATATTTGAAATTTATCATGACATTGCTGTTCGCCCTCGTATATTAGCTAGAATTGATGTACCACCTAATACACATCCTTCCTGGGACATCTCATAATTTATTACAAAAGCAAATTGAGGTTCTTTTATTACAAAAGCAACTGGAGTTTCTCATTGAAATGGATGTTAAAATGCATTTGACTAACTATCTGCAATCTTTTCTTTTTTTAATCAAGGCAAGGTCACAAAGCAAATTGAATATGAACATGCCTATAACATTAAAAAAGAAAAGAAATTAAGACTTGTTGAATATTTCTTTCTGAACCAAAGTAAAGTCAAGAAACAAGGTGAATAGGAACCAGGTTTGGTTTTATCTAAAAAGTGAGTAAAAGTTGTTGAGTATTTCTTCCTGAACCGAGGCAAAGTCACACGATAAGACGGATGGGAACCAGATGCGTTGGCACCGATGTGGAAAATATTCATTATTGGCAAGAAGACCTTATAAGATGAAGTTTGAACAGATGTTTGAAATCAATTTTCTGAAGATTTCTACTATATTTTGTTAAAGGGGGTAAAATAACTTTGTCCATATCAACCAAAATGAATTTGAACTTTCAGTAAGGGTTCCTAGTTTGCCTTGCTGTTTCACCTTTTTACCTAAAGCATGAATCAAACTATATTCTTTAAATATTGTCTATATCATTCAAATGCATCATTCAGTGCTTACAAATTAGTACTGCCCTGCTGGCCCAGGGCCCACCAAAAATTTGATTTGGGCCACTAGAATTTCATTAATGCTAAACTCCACTTGCCTGAATAGGCTACCAAACATTCAACCAACTTTTGCATGTTTTTCTTCATTTGCAAAGCCTCCATTTTACTATAACCTACAGGACACAAAATGAAATAGTTCACGTCTGAGATCTGGATGTAGGGTAAAAACTGTGTGTTTCATTTATAATCACATTGTCTCAAATAGGCTAATCAAGACAGTCCTCTCAGAAAATACATTATAAGTAGCAAAGTGCCTCAAGCCATTTATTTTTGGCATGTTTCTTCTCTCAACAAAATTGCCCCATTTTTAGGAGTAGATTCAACCTGTTATCTGCTCCAACCAACCCAGGTCAAACACTGGAACATTTTGATTACTGGACAAATATTATCTCAACCAACTATTCCAATAGCCCCTTTCACATCCAAATGTTGAGAATGGTCTACGAGGTGATTCATAAACTTTCCAAGGCGGTCTTGCATAAAGAAATGCGATTAATCGCATCGCAAGTCTGTTTAAAACTCATCAGAGTCAGATGGTAGCATCCTAACCCATGTACTCAATTCGGAGCTATCAATAGTGTATCAAGTAATACATGCTTAAAATAAGTTAGGGTTAAATGTAAACGTTCCCCTAGTGTGCCCAATTGCGTTAATCTGATTCGCTAAAATGCACATATTTTCTGACTTAGAGTTAAATCATAACTTGCAATTGATAGAAAACTTTATGCAATGACAGTGTCCTGAAAATATTCAGGTTGAGGTCAATAGAGAGTGGATGTAGTTATGCTAACATTGTATTATCTTCAATGGATTAAAGTGTGTTAAACGAAACTTATAATATGGCACTGTCTATACAAATCTATACAAAATTTAATGAGGATTTAAAATATATTGGCTCCCTATGAGAATGATTGATCTTTAATTAGATGTTTGGAGCATTTGGTTACCATGGCAACTGAAATTTAACCCGATGCCTGTTCAATTTCTAGATCTAGCTTGACAATATTGTTCTGAATTCTCAGCTATACCATCTGATGACAATTCATTCGGGACTAAATTGTTCACCTGGATATGAAAGAGTATTTGCATTTCTGGAGATAAGTTAATAGTGCTACTGGGTTGGGAATATTTGCCTTCAGATGTTGGTAAGCTTTAGGAGGTTGAACCTAAAGCACCGAACCACATCATTCTTTGGTGCTAAAAGTGGAAAATATTGTCATAAAACGGGAAGGGATCCCAAATGGTCGTAATGTTTAATGTATTATAATGATAGTGGATAATTATATAGTGCACGTTCCGTCTTTCAACGCTCACTGTGCTTTGGGAAAACACTTAACAAATTATTGGGATGGGCATATTTGCCTTCAGTTGTGGTTGGCTTTAGGAGGTTGGACTGTACCACTGAACCGCATCTTGTTTTCGTATTTAAAATGAAAAATATTGTTATAAAACAAAGGCTTACAAAAGGGTCTTTTAGAATGTTTAATCTGTATATGTGAAAAAGGCGTTAGTATTCCAAGAGATAAGTTGCTACTGGGTATGGAAAATGTTTGCCCTAATGTTGTTTGTTTGTTTTAGGGGATGGAACTGGACCATTTGAACCAAATCATGTTATGGTGCTTAATCCATTCAGGACTGGTCTCGAAAATACTCGGGCAGGAGTCTATGGAAAATGCATGTTATAGCAAAATCAGTCAGTCCGTCCTGAACGGGTTCAAATTGAAAATAATGTTATAAAACAAATCCATTTTCTAAAAATCAAGGCTTTCACCTACAAGATAGCATGCAGAACTCAATTCAGCAAAAAATCGACCCAGCACCCTTCTCACTCTCACCAGACAAAATAATCATTCTACTATTCTTTTATCATTCATATCAACATGGACGCCAGGTCAAGGTTAATTCAATTTCATATCAATCTATGGCAGGTTATACTAATATTTTCCCTCAAATATTAACATAAATGCAGAGCATGTCAGGCCTGTTATTGTCCAAATTAGGACAGAAAGAAATATTTGCCTGGAAATATTGTGTAAAACATACAAGCCCCCATCTCCGAGTTCAGTATTAGGACTTCTCAGCCAATATCTGAAGCCTCTCTTCAAAATTAAATTGGTGGTGTTCAAATATCTTTATTTGTTCATAGTGACATGATACATGCCACTTCCGTGGATTGAGATAAGCTATTGAAATATTGATTGAAGTGTAAAGTCACTTTGTCTAACTATAAGGCCTACTTACAGACCACTTAACCCTAAGTTCTGCTAGCCAGTACCTCATTAGTTATCTCAATGTGTACATATTATCTGTTTACAAGTTTATTTAATCTGTCTACTCGTATTTATAGGAAGAAACTGAAAATTAAACAAACAAGGCTGTAATTACAGGTATTTAGGAACTGGCTTTAGTATGGTTTTAAACTTTAATCTGATTTTGCCATATGAAAATTACACATTGTAATCTTTTTTAATGAAATGACTCACTGAAAAGAAGTGTGTATTTTTAAATACATAACCCACATAATTGTGGTTGTTAAAAACATGAAAGTATCCATTTAAGAGATTTAATCCAAACACCTACATTTACCCATTCAGGACTAACTGATTTTGATAACCCTAACAAAATCATGTATCCCATAGCACAAATATATATCCTACTGAGTCTGTTTAGAACTCATCAGAGCTGGCAGATAGCATCCTAATCTATGGACTACCAATATTTTACCAAATTTAATAAATTGCCTAAAATTACTCAGGGTTAAATGTAATCATCTGATTAGTATTTGGGTCAATGTGAATTGATATGTTCAGGATGGCACAGGTATGCTTATGTTATGTGATATGTGTGCCAGAGTCCGTTTCTCCTCATCAAAGCCAGGGACTAAATTTTGAGCTATCAATTGTGTGTTAAAACTAAGCCATGGACTAAAATAACCTCTACAAACCCTCTGATAAGAATGTGGGCCTAATTAATTGCCTAGTCCCACTGTAGCGTATCTCCTTCCGTTTCCTATCCGTTTAACATCCATTGGGTACTAGCAGAATACTGGCAAGAAACAAAATGATGCGGACCAAGTTCACAATGGACTAGTTGGATACTCTTAATCCGGCTCCGTGTCACGTGAAACAAAACGTAATGGAACTTCAAAATGTTAAAGATGAAACAAAAGGAGATAGCTATAGTGGGACTAGGTCATAATGAATTACATGTCTTGATGGGCACAAGGTTAATATGCTGAGAGAATGAGTGTGTTACTTCTCTTCACGGCTAGATGAAGGATCCTAGTCCTTGGTAACAAACTAATTTACAGAAGGAGACAGCGAGCAATTAATTCTGTAATCAGATTATCATGGCCCCTCTTGAATGGCATTCCATGGACCACTGTGAACAGCTAGGTCTAGGGATGTTTACTTAGAGAGCATATTTCCAGCTTATCTTGCAAAGTAATTGTAAAGACAAATGGTCTGAGATTAATCAAATAATGGCAATAAATCTGTAATATTGTGTTTGCCTAGACTTGATGGGTATTTAGGCACCTATTAAACTATTGAGAACTCAGCCAAACAATATCAGACTGAGGTCATTTTAACACATTCAAGACTGGTCCTGAAAATACCAAAATCAAATCATCTTCAATTGGTTAATAGGCAGAACACAGATGACTAATTTTCAGTGTTTGATGGGCTCCTTTAATATGAGGCATAGCCCTAATTTTAAAATAATATTGTCTGTTTAGGTCTAGAACAACCTCTGACAGTATCACTTTGATTCATGCACCAATTTGCATGCATAGACACTGAAAATGTATCTTTCAAAGTACACAATTCAAAATGAATTCATGAAATTAAAAGGAATGATTGCACGCCAAAGCCTTGAAAATGTAAGATCTTGCATAATGGTACAATAGAATTATCTTAAATTTACAAAATATAGCATGATTTCTTTTTTTACTTGGTACTCAATACATAAGAAGTCGGCCATCAATTCCTGGTATGTCTACTCAAGACTACTGTTTTCACTTCTTGGCACATTCTCACTTTCAGCACCCCAGGTCAAGTTATAATAATAACCCTGTCAGGGGATCCCCCTGATTACCTTCACCTTGCTGAGGACAATAGTCCAGGGACCAACCACCTAGGCTTCAAAATACAGACCCTACTTTCACACTCATGATGATGATGATGGTGTTCACTTTGAGGTAGATCTAGATTATCAATTTTAAATCTGACATTTTGATTCTCGCTACCACCTATAAGCAAAAGGAGGGCACACTAACCAGGCTTGTACTTCCTCTGAAGCATTCTTCCCCTACTTCCATGGTCAGACTATTCAGGTCAACATTGCATTGAAACAGCTGCAACTTCTGTTTACCCAGACATTCATCTATAGAAGCATCACCTGGGATTGGCAGGTACTGGAGGACATATCTTCTCTACTCTTTTCTTTTGGTCAAATGGGGGTTCTTTCTGTAGACTAGGTCTCACTTTCTAATGTCAACATTTGACTGGGCCAGCTGGATTGCCTACCACTGATCCCAGGCATTCTTAGAAGCATCACCTGGTGTTTGCAGTTCATCTTAACCCTCCTTTGGTCAGACCATGGACCATACTTCATGGTTAAACAAGGACTATTTTGTAGACTAGATCTGTCTTTATAAGGACAATATTGGACTGGGCAAGCTGAATTGTCTTACCACTGACCCCATGCATTCATAGTTCTCACCTGGCGTCGTCCAGGTCATCTCTCCTTTGGTCAGTCTGGGATTCTTTTTTGTAGACTAGGTCTCCCATTATGAGGTCAATGCTAGACTGGGCCAGCTGGATTGTCTTACATTTGCGTCTAGGAGACTTGACATTTCTTTGATCCCTTGTTCCCCAAAGAATTGGCAATATTCTCCAGGGTGATTACCTAGAGACTATGATCTGTCATTGAAAGTTAGGAGAGCCTGCTAATTACAACAATTTACCCACAAATTACCTGACACACTTCGGTTCCACAAACATTTTCTTTCACTACACATCTTTCAACTTCCTGCCTCTGTGTTCCACCATCATACCAACATTGTCTATGCATACTGAACATTCTTTGAGCACCGTTAATCTCAAAGGCATCGCTTACTAGCCCTGGGCAAATTTATCTGGGGATAGGAACTTGTCACTGACGGTAAGGGGACCCAGTAAGAAGAGTTGCTTGCCATCCTCCAAAACATTTCTTTCTCATCTCCTGCATATGACCATGGACTACAGGCAGCTTTGTCCCTGCATACTGGACATTTCTTTTATCCCTAGGTCCAAAGTCATTAATGGCAGTTCCCCTAGACAACATGATCTGCTAATTAAGAAATGTCATTGATTTTTAGTGGACTCTGATAATGAGTACAGTTTGTCTGCAAACTTCTCTTAACTTCTCATTTTCTGTTAACCCCTTGACTACGGGAACCAGATGGGTTGTGTACAAAGTCTATGGTGATTTTAGAAACTCAAAGGGAACAGGTTACCCTTCACATGTTTGCACGTTTGACCATAGAATACTTGAAGACAACTTTGCTTCAAACACACTTGACATTTTGTATTCCTAAATGCCCAAGGCATGCACATAATTGTAGGCTTGTATCCAATGTCCAAGTTAAAAAATAATATTAGATGCAGGTCCCTCTGGGAGAACAAGCTCAAAGCAATGAAGAGGTTAACCTGGAAAAATAAGACTACAGAAAAAAATAACAAGGAGACTTGCCAAAGCTTGTCTCACATAGCAACAAATAATGAACATACAAATGTATGAAGAAGAAGACAAACTGACACCAGGTTTGATATGGCTGGTAACTATAGGGCTGTCTATAGATATAAAGTGTATCAATCTAATCCAAAGCAACATTTAAACAGTAGGCATGATACATGTTTGTTGCAAACTCTTGTCATTGTAAAATAACAAACTGTCTATTCTGTCATGACTTTTTATTCTGTACTTTTGCTCAATATTTAAGGAGAAGTTGCTCGTTTATGACTCATCTGATACTAGCCATTTTTTTTATTTGAATGAAAGCATTTTCTACTATGTTTTCTTTGTCATGAAAGACTTATTACCAAGTTCGACTACGTATATAATTATATGAAAGCAGTCATTATCACCCCCCTTTTGATGCATGTATGACTCTTCGTAACCACAAATGAGTTGAAATCACAATATCATCACAATATCATTCGCTCATCTGCCCTTGGATTAAAAACCACCATAGGTTACGATCCATTGCTAATCGCCAAACATCTTTCATATTTGCTCCTAGCCACTCCTTCATATTATCCATCCAAATTAGATTCTGTTGAAACTAATAAACTTTCTATTGAAAGATGAATAAATATTTTTGTGAAGGTCATAGTATTTTCTCTCACAAATTTTCTGAGTATTTCATGGCCACAGCTAGAGGTTATTCAAGATAATCAGCCTTGAATGTGGACTTGACGGGTTCTTGGACAATTGGCTTTTGATGTTTTGGGATTATACTCCAGTGATGAAATCTATTATGATTTGTAGTTGACCTTGACTTCAACAAAAATGCAAAGTGACTTGAGAAAAACTCATCAAGTTCTTTGAAATAAGCCATCAAACTACCTACATCACAAATCTCAGACCAAAACAAATCTAGACCAAAACAAATTGAGACATGTTTACACTAGATGATATGATTTATGATCATACAAGGTGTGCACTATACAATAACTATTCTTTTATCAACCTCTCTATCTTTTAAAATGGCAATATTGCTTTATCCATTTATTACACTGCTTCAGTACCGCATATTTGATTTATGAAGACTAATTCTATTAGAAATGACTACAATAATTTGTATAAAGAAGGCTTCCCATCAATCCATTTATTACAATGCTAAAGTACCATATATCTTAGTTTTATAGCCAATGTTTCCATACACCCTGTCACAACTAACACAATCAATCAGTCTTCTTTAGATAGTGTTTATGCAAGTTTGTCTTCCCTTATTTATAGAGGCCCACAAAATATTTCAATTACCTCCCAATAATGTATGCACTTTTTAGAATAGTATGTATGATGTATCCCTTGAGAGAACTTATTGAAACCGTTTTAATCTTTTGAAGATTTGAGTTTGAGAGTAAAATGCATCCTCTGCCAAGAAATATCTTGGTCTCATACCTCGATGGGAATTGGGTATTTTAATCAAGTTTCAGTTTCTTTCTTATTAATGCTTAATCTCAGTTCTTTATTAATTTCATTAACATTGTTAGACTATATAATATAAATGGACAAAACGTTACATGAATTTTGAAAAAAAATCTTTAACTGTTTGAATAGCAACTGAGATAGCCAACCAAATAAAGATGTCTTCTTTATTTGAGTGCATTAGAAAGTACTCCTTAAAGATGAATAAACGTCTTGATGTATCCATTATCAGTATTAAAATATACATGTTATAAAGAATCTCCACAGTGTAAAAAATTAAGACAAAACTTCTCTTTTTTGTAATTTAATACTGTATACTTAAATGTAAATATCACTTAGTAAATAAATGTGTTATGTCTAAATATCAACTTGATACAAATAAATTCAGTTTTCCTTAATTATGCATAACATTTGTGGCTTGATCATGCAATTAATAATTTAAGGTCATATACAGTTCATGTGCCATATCTCGTTAATCATTCAGGTAAGTTCATTCATATTTCTATTTCCTTCGCACAAATTAACCCTTTTGCATCATATGATGAGATTATCATGCATTTATTGCACAAATATTTTGCCACCGGTAATGTGGAGGTGTTACAATTTTAAGTTTTCACTAAGGGTGACAAAAATGTATGAATTCACACAGAGTGTATATATATATATCCATTATTGACATTTATAAATTATAAAAGACTGGGTAGCTCTGTCACTAAGCATAGAAAATTATGATTATTATTCATACCTATTTCATAAAGCTGAATGAGGAACCCATTAATATTATTGTTATTTTTGGAAAAAGTCATATATTGGGACTGACACGTCTCTTTCTCTCTTGCGCCTAAAGCACACTGGATTATGCACGCTGAATTAACTTCATTGAGAAGTTCATAATGGAACTGCAAGTTCAAGGTCATTGCAAGGTCATGTGATGACCATAATCAGCTGTATGCAGGGGCATATTAAAAACCAGGGGTTCCACGGACAGGGGGTGCAAAGAAGGGGCAACAAGAGGGCAATGAATGGACATGAAAGGGGCAAGGGGAACAGTAGATCTATCACTCTGAAAGTCTACGCCCCTGACGTAGAGCCTGTCAGCAGTTCTTTTGTTCAGAGAAAGGATGATCTATTCATTAACAACCCCACCCCCAACCAGCCCCCCCCCCCCCAAAAAAAAGAAACATATTAAAATCTAAGCATGTATCAGTGCTCTTAGCCAATTTGTTGCTTACTACTTTGTCCTAACTTGAGGAGAGACAATGAGGGGGGAGTGGGCATTTCCAAATGGGGGATGGGTGCCTTCTTATTTCATATTGGGGCATTTCCTACAGGGGAGTGTTCCCCTTTGACCCGTTAACCACACCACTGGCTTTATGACTGGAGGAATCAAGTGATACCTCATTAGTGTGGTGTCCACAAAATTTATGAATGAATGAAAGATAAACTAGCTGCCAACTGAGACTCACTTGGTGTCACTAAAAAGTCAGCTTTTGTACTACTGATTTAGGGGGCAATATCAATTTTGACTAATGATGATATTGGTGTACAATTTCATATTCAGAGACAGCTTTGGCTAACTACTATCTTTAACATTGGCATTATGAATATAGTTTATTCCATTTGTTTTTCTTTTGCTTTATAACTAAGTTTGATTCACAGACCAGGCATTATTTGATTTATCTCATTTAAAAAATCGTTATTACTGTAACATACAATGCAAGTATCTTGGAACGAGCAAAATTGTAATACCGTGATACATATTTTAGAGACATCTATCTTTCTACTCGTGTTGAAAAAGACTTCCTAAGTAACCAAAACCATATATTTATTTTACTTTATCAAATTGATTCAAAGGAATGATTTTGAATTAATTCTCCAATGAATAGACATGCAACGCTCATGCATCACCACCTTTACTACAAACATCCCCCACTTTTAATAAACTAACAAAATAGGTATCCAGGTACGAAAAACATCCTCCATAAATTTCGCTAGCTGTGGTTATAATCACACTTCATATGAATGTTCGATATGCGTCATACTGAGTACAAGGAGAGAAGTTTAACATTATAGGGGTGCAAATATGTGACCGGCTACAGCAAAACCCTGCACTTGTCGGTAAAAATCAAAATGTAGATTTTCATACCATTAGTAAGGCCTTATCACAAGCTTCCATTTGATGCTTTGTTATTTTGGTCAATAATTGGCGAAGATATGATTGTTTCAATTTTATAATCATACGTCTTTTACACACATTATGTGAACTTAAAATGCCAATTTCATCAAAACATGAATTACCGACAAGTGCAGGGTTTTGCTATAGCCGGTCCAGATATTGAGAGTACAAAAGTAGGTACTACAGTGTATACTTAGCTCTTCAAGAATAATCATTTGGATTTAATACTTGAGATTACAATGGTAGTATATCACACACTGAGAGTACAACCTGACATACTAAATTCACTAGCACATATGGGAAACTTCTTTGGTTCAAGGGGGGAAGAATAAATAGATCATCTCCCTGAAGAAAAAATCCTCAGCAATCTATGTTAGTGACTGATTTAGGTGTCAAGTCACTAACTTCGTCTTTGAGTACAATATATAACTTACCCTTCCAGGCAGTGTCTCTCCTGATAGGACACCCCACCCCCACAGGTCCTAGAGCACACACTCCCCACGCTCCACCCGCTCCATCCGGACTCGGCTTGCCTGGTAAAGCGATCATGCTGAAAGGAAGATGTGTAAAGATTCAATTGAATTAACATTTATTCGGCATCATTTATTATTTAAGATTTTGTGGTTTAGTTAACAGTTTGCATCAAAATCTAGCCTAGGTGTAATTTCATGAAAAAATTTATGTTTAAATATGATTGAATATCCCTTTTAAAGCCATTTAGAAAATAAATCAATCAATGAAGCTACAGTCGTTCATAATAAATTAAAACAAAATCTAGTTTCCATGTAAACTAGAGATGTTTTAAGAATGTCTGGAAATCCCTGAAAGACACTTTATGTGCAATCAAAGTACAAACACAAAATACTAGACGTAAGACAAATATTACAACAATAGTCATGTGACCCAAAATGTGTTTGGTGAGCACTACTTGTATGTGACTTTCAAGAGATACTACATGTACATGTATTTCTTCATGGGATTAAGTGGTGAATTGTGTAGGTTTAGGACAAATATTTATCAAGACATGAATAAATAAGACTTAATCAAATATTTCTCCAGAAAGCCTGTGCAACCTTATAGAGTGGTGAAGTGTGATGTCATCAAAAATCGATTTTTCAAATTTTCAAATTTGAACTTCATTTTCCGAAGAGCATCAAAAATAATGTCAAAATACCCAAAATCAATAGAATATGTTATGTATTGGTTGAGATATGCCCATCCGAAAGAATTTTACTTCAATGGGCAATTAGTGTTATAGTGCTCTGGTTCATAAAGGTATGAAACAGACAACTATAACACTGATTGCCTATTGACACAAAATTAATTCGGATGGGCATATCTCAGGCAATACTGAACATATTCAATCGATTTTTGGTATTTAGACATTATTTTTTATGCTCTTACGGAAAATGAAGTTCAAATTTGAACATTCCAAAAAACAATTTTTATGACGTCATGGCTTCTGTACTCTATACACATGTGGAGTGGGTGTAGTACTAACTTTATTGAGCGTATGATAAAGTATTTGATAAGTGATGCAATTGTGATTATTTAATGGATTAAATGATCAATTGCTCTCCACAGTGAAAGATGAGCAAAGACTAAAATCAAATGTAACATGTAAGTAGGAGACAATTTAATTTGGTACAAAATACATCTCCCTTTAACCCCACCCCCATAGGCATAGTCTGCTCAATACAGTTTATGAACCTTTTGAAATTTGTTCATGACTACCTCAAAAGCCTAGGAAAACTATAGGAACAATATATGAAAACATAATTTATGTCTGTGACCGAGTTAGCCAGATGACATAATGAATTTCCAATTATCATTTTATATTTCTCCTGGGTATGGCTTTCATACACCAAGTATCTTCAATACCTCCACCTGTTGTTTTCTATTAATAGAAATAACAATTGTTACTAAATCAAAGGAGAGTTCTTGAACTAAATAGAATGAAAATATTGGCAAATGATCAATAGAAACCAGGCCCTATATTCATGAAACCCTGCTAGCTTAGTTCCTTGCTAAGTGTACTTTAAATGCGCAGTTCATTGGGCAGTGCTCAAACAACGTTCCAGTTAAGACGCTCCAATCGGGATAACATCAGGACGACATCGAGGGGAGTTTCACCCTAGTCGGGCCAGGGTGATATCGCAGTAACATCCGGACAACATCCTGATAAACGGCCAGTTAAGACGCGCGCGGAACGTTACCCGGGTAGATGACGTCAGCGCTAATGTACACAGCGCACGCCGATACACGCGTGTCGTGCCAGCTGATCGTGATGAGGGAGGTGCGGTTGTTATGGTAACCTACCCGAGTGAGGATTTTGTGGATGGCTGGTTAAGACTGCGGCCATGAGCCTGACGAAGGCTCAACCCATGTTTTTACGACCAGACCCCCTACTGTTTCTTATCCAGATATCGCTCGGATGACATCGAGGTAAGGTCTATTTCTCCCAGTTAAGACAGGGTTTTACATACCTTGCAGGCCATTCCCTACTGATGAAAATATATTTGACAAATATAGCGTTTGGCCAAGCCCACAGGGCAGCAAAGGCCTAAGAGCCAATGCCTGGTTCTATTTCTAAATAAATTGATAAATCAGAAAGGAGGGAGAAATTATAGAAACTCTCCAAAATTATTATTTTAAATGAAAGCTATGCAGAAAATGTTCTTTAAATTCCCTGCCTCTAGATTATTTATTCAATAAAACAAACAGACAACCATTCTGATACTTCGCTGCTCAGTAGCTATGTTTTTCTAGCAGTAGATAAAACTGTTGACAGGGCAGATAAGTTAAACTCATTTAACTAACTGGTTAATTAGATTTAATTCTTTAATCTAATTGGTAAATAAAACGTTTGCAAATTATCCTCCAATTTGGGAATTTGATAGTTACTATGCTAAGCTTCATCTGACAAACAGTGACAAACGTTCTACAAACCGGTTTAAATTGTTCCCTTCCAGATTCTAAAATCCTTGCATAATAATATGTATAGCCCACCAGGTTCCTGTAGCCAAAGGGGTTTAAAAGACTTAAAGTATAATATATATGGTCTATTCCCATAGATCACAGCCTGTGTATCTTAAGGCCTGGTCACATATCACTGGATAGCGTAAACGGTCCGTTGCCTGACAGAGAGCAAATATTTAATCTGTTCGTCTCTGTCCGTGTGCTTTTCATGTCAGGAGATGTACGTTGTTCTATCCAGCGGAATGTTGTGTACATGAAGCAATAGAGACAAATTTGACCACCGAATAATTTTATTTTCAAAAATTTGCTATCCGTCGGGCGTACGTTAACGCTATCTGGTGATATGTGAACAGGCCTTTAGGGGCTATAGTCCTGAAAGGATTCACATGTATACAAATAGACTAACCGCATTCAATTCAGCATATTATTAGCAGACTGTATTCAATGTTCAATGGTTCACTAGGAACATTTACAAATTATGTTGTAATTTCTTAAAAATATGCAAATTTAATTGTATAGAAAAGTATAGTGGCTAAGTTTTGCCTGAATGTTACAGTGGTCAAATTTGGATTATACCGTTAGGAAAGGACATTATTATCCTTAAAATGAATTGTTGTTACAAACAGACATTATTTTGTTGCAATCAATGCAATAGGGAAAATTGTATAACTTCACAGATGGTCTATCATATCATTGCAGTCGTAATAGTCCAATTACATTCCATTTCAGGAACATTAATAACACATTTCCTGAACATAAATTGCCTCAAAACCTAGATCATAGCATAGCTGGAAGACTATTTGTAGCTTGCTGCTAATTAAACACATCAAATGTTTTCAACATAGCATAGCCAACACACCATTGCAACTTAATAAGTTTCAAGAACATTAGCCCCTATACTAGGGCTGGAGTCTTTGGAATATGCTCAATAGTAAAATCAGATAGTTTTGAGCGGTTCATCAAACATTTCCTGAACCTTGCTCAGCTGGAAGAGTAATTAACTTGTGGTTTAATATATAATTAAACACATCCAACATAATCAATACAGCCAGCCGTTCATACATTTGATTGTGATTCAGACAAGGAAGGAATGACATTCAGTTCTATAATTACAATTACTTGTGACAATTGTTTGATGAGAATGATGTCACTGTGCTAATGCGGTTACTAGTAGGAAATACAACACCCACTGAGGAAATGCAACTCTAACATTCAGCAGAAGTAATAACCGTCATTGGCTGATCAGAGATGTTTATGTTTATACACAAAATGATCGGGTGTATGATTTGTAGGGGTGGGGCAAGCTTTCTTTACCTATAATTAAGTACTTGTTATACAGAGTATAGGGAGGACCTTTTTAGACCATCAATAATTTGTCCAAACTTAAACATATATATGAAAACAAATACAAAATACAGGTTTATGCATATCGTTGGATAAAGAGGTAAGCACAATATAAATAATTGATAATATGCAGTTCCTGTGCAAGCATTCCAAATACAGAATACAGAGCTTGAGTAAGAGGGCTATCCAAGGAGAAAATGGAAACAAAAACATGGCTAAATCAAAATTGTTTATGCCCCCCACCCGACCCCCCCCCCCCCCCCCCAACCCCCCCAAAAAGAAGAAAAAAAAGAAGAAGAAGATCTACAGGTAAGTCAAAGCAAACAACATTAATGTGTGTGGGTGGATAGGAGATACCTGGTGTCAGTCATCCAGTCTAAAGATAACATTTTGTTTCTGTAAGAGACATTTGTTTAGCACATGGGTGCATGCAATGGGTTCATGAGTTCACCCCATGTTTACACCTGTTGATTTAACATTTCCCCTCTGTCACACATCACATACCCTGACAAACATAAACCCTTGAGTACAGGAACCTTGTGGAATGTATGTATTAACTCTATGAGACTTTTAAAGTCTAGCAGGCAACAAGTTAAGATACCCTACGTGATGATATGCTTAAACTTAAAGCAAAAAGCAACCAATTTTTACAAAAATAGGGACAGTATCAGCAAGGAAGGAGACAGGGGAGGTGGGGAGGGGAGGGGGAGGGGAGGGGGAGGGGAGGAGGGGGAGGTGGGGAGGGGAGGGGAGGGGAGGTGAGGCCATCCCTTCATGACAAACTATTTTTCCTTCCAATAATACATCTATTGAAACTTATCTTCCACGGGTATTGTTACTGTCTATGGACATTTTGTGCATAGTAAGCAGATTTACTCTAAGATACTGTGGAAGTTGAATTATACTAGATTTAACCATCCCCATCTATAGAGTTAATAAAGGATTCACCAGGTTCATATAGGCAATGGATTCATGTGATATATCTAGAGATTAAGCAAACAAAATTCCATTAGCATACATCACTATCAAGGTAACTCTGAATCGTCACACAATATCCTGCAACCAGAGTGCATAGGGCTCTATTAATTGACTAGTGGATTGACTAAAATGGAGTGACCAGTCGGTCATAGACACATGGGGCGCAACAACTCACCCCTTCATTAACCAGATCAACTTTCATGATGGCACACAATGTGCATAATATATCAATAGTTAACCCATTCCGGACTTGTCCTTGGTTCTGGTCTATGGTGAATGTGTGTCATACCAAGTTAAACTCCCTTCAATGGGTTAAGAAGGTATGAGCATCATTGATTGTACATGTATGCAGTGGCATAGCATTATAGTCGGACTGATAGGGGGCATGCAAATTATTAGGGGCAAAACTTACGTATTTCTTTATTTTACGAAAAGTGGTACCCTTATATTTTCTATTGTTTTCCTCATATTAATTGGGGGGGGGGGGGGGGCACATGCCTCTCCTGCGTCATCCCCCCCCCCCCCCCCCCTCCATCGTAACCATGCCACTGATTATATGTCACCTGTTTGACACATGTTGGGCAAGGAAAACACCCTATTATAGGTGTGCTACTCTGGCCCACCCTCTTCAATACTAAAACTGTGACTGTTTCCCCTTTGTATTGACTTTACCTTTAATATCACTTTCAATACCAGCCCAATATTACATTTTGCTTTGAGCTTTAATACAGCATTGGGAATAAGGATGTTTAAATCATATTCCATGTCACATCAAACTTGCATACTCTCTTTAACAAACAGACAAAAATAATATATACATGTACATACACATGCACACACATACACATTAACACAAACATGCACACACATATGATTGATGATATCATATATACATTTAATTAAATTAGATAAGAAACCCTTTCAAAAGAAATTTAGGAATTCAGCATTTCATATTTGTGTATTATGATATTTAAAGATAAGATATGTTCATACAGAATAGCAATAATTCACTCAAACAACATATGATAGTTCTATTATCCTATATTCAGAGATTTATTGCCAAATTTTACTCCAAGAATTTGGACAATGTCTCATTTAATACGAGCAATTACAGAGATGGGTATCATTCTATTTAAAGTACCTGAACACCTGCTGTTAAAGTTTAAATGTATATTGACAAATTACAATTCCTCTGCCATTCTAATTTGAGATATGACAATTGATTGAAAAGTGGGCCAGTAATAAGATTAGCAATATTCTATATTTAGAGTCTACATACCTGCTGTTGAATGCTGAATTTATGAAGAAAATAAATATGAGGTCATTTAAGGGAAGATATGAATGTAAGAAATCATATAATACCAGACTATAAAATATTAATCTTCAGACAGTTTGCATGTTTCACATGACAATGTATGGGGTGCTTATTATCTGATTTTGTTTGAATAGGAATTTTATGGTTGGTTTTCTTGTCTGCATGCCGAGAAGTGCAAATAAAATAATCTTGCTAAATGTATATTATGCCTTCAAAAAACAAAAGGGTGTTGCAAAATCAAACATTTCATAAATATCAGACCAATCAATGTTGAAGAAACTTTTGATCTGCTTTTGAAACAAGGATTATAAGTATGCACCAACAATTGAAATATTTGCCATTGCATATAGGATGCCTGATCGAGTAATTGGACCCATAGCATATTGCTCGAGTTCAACTCTTGTCCAAATTTAGTTATCACAGCTGAACCTGGTTACACATGTATAGCTTCAGGGAACAGAGAAATATAAGAATAATAATTATTCCAATCAATCCCCGGACTGCTCATAATTTCTTTCTTAGGAAGTCTTACATAAAATTCTCTGATAAAAACAAATCAGAAAACTGACAAAAATACTTTTAGAAGTATATCTTTGTGTGAAGTGAATTTGTTTTTTTATATTATTCATTGTGACACATTTCCCAAAAATACAGTCCAGCATGAGAAATTTTAGAATCAGTCCTAAAAAGGTGACTTGTTTGCAGAGGTGCATGACATGCCCTCTTGACATCTATTTTTGAAGTAATATATATAATTAAAACAAATTGGTAACTTTATATTGTTACAATAAATTACATGACAATCAATAAGACATCAAAATCATAACATTGACATTATTATTAGACTGTTAGTACTGTAACTTTGAATACTGGATGTGGAAGTATAAACTATGTCTCATAAAACCAACTGTGTTACTTCCTCATGGTTATTATTTGGAGTCAAACGTTTTTTCTACTATTCAAAAAAGTCTAAAAAAAGAAACATGAATCTGAACTGCCGAAAGGTAAAGAAGAATAATTGAAAAAATTATGAAGCACAATTAATCACTTTGTAAATAAAAAATGGTTCTCAGTAGTCAGTACCTTGGCAAACAGAGTCAATGTCAGCTTGAAGGCCGAACAAAAGTTCATGGCCATAGTTAACTCTTCTAATATAGTAATGCACAAAGAGCGCACTATTAACTCAATGACCTTTGTGTAGCTTGGTGATGAGAAGCTGAAGTGTGTTACCGTGGGAGGTGTTATAAGGGGCGTAGCCATAGTCAAACCAGATGAGGGAGCGAATAGATCCCCCCCCCCCCCACACACACACACACACACGAGGGAACAAAGAGGGCCCCCTTCTAACCCCAACCCCACCTAACTCAGCAACATTTCTAACAAGCATCAATGTAGATCTGCAACTTATTTCTTTCGTTCAGGGGATGATCTATTCATTCTGAACCCCTGCACAATGGTAATCTCAGCAAATTCATGCCAGTGGTAACAAGGGGAATGGGGGAAGCATAATTAGCAAAACAAAATAATGTTAAATGCTACTTTTTGAATGGGGCAGTAGAGGCACTAGCATAGATAAAAAAATTTAAAAAACATATTTATCATTGGGATGAATTATATCAGCCCCCTCCCAAACTAAAGGAACTGAAACTGTGTCATCGGGGAGCAGGAAGGGACAAGTATTTCCAAATGAGGGAGTCATTGTCCCCCCCCCCCCTTTCCCTTACCCCCTAGTCACACCACTGGTTGTTTCATTCATTGAAGTAAGATGGATGGTCTGACGTCTGGCTGCCAGATGCTTGACAGCTAATGTATAGGGCAAATATTTCAGACATCCAAATAGAAAAGGTTTGATTTGAAGCGAACAATACATTGTAAACCTGCATGACTTCAGAAGTAGCATCAAAGCTCTAAACACATTTATAAAATGTGTAATATTTCAAACATTCAAATACAAAAAGGTTTGATTTGAAGCGAACAATACATTAATGCAACCTGCCTGACTTCAGAAGTAACATCAAAGCTCTAAACACGTTTTTAAAAAATGGGTAATATTTCAAACATTCAAATACAAAAAGGATTGATTTGATGCGAACAATACATTAATGCACCCTACCTGACTTCAGAAGTAACATCAAACACATCTATAAAATGGGTAATATTTCAAACATTCAAATACAAGAAGGTTTGATTTGAGGTGAACAACACAACAGGCTGACTTCTTAGGTAACCCAAAACAAATACATTTTAAAGAAACGTAATATTTCATACACCAAAAAGTTTTCCTTTTTTATTTGAGGTGGAAACTACAATGGACAGAAAAGTGAAATATTAGTAACATTACAATTATTTAAAATATCAAGATAGAAAAGCTTTGTTTACGAGGTGAATGATACAACAGGCTGACTTTAAAAGTAACACAAAAGAAACACATTATAAAAGACATTGAAACAGAATTTAAGGTATTTTAGGAGAATAATATCAAAATCCTTGATAATACAAGGTTTCTGGCGGCATAAGTAGCACAAAATATGGATTATTACAATGGAAACCATTTCAGAAAGATCAAAAGAGAAATGTGAACAAATACCACCTTGCCCTAACTTTAAAAGTCAAGGAAGAGATGGTTGAAAACACACAAGTCGATACAACAATCTTTGTGCTAAGGGTGGCCAATTTCGCAATACTTAAGTCAACTTCAGTTCAAATATCTTTGGCGACTCTGGCTTTTTTTTATATCACTCGTAAAAGGTAGCAGATTGTACATTCAGCATTTTCTATTCAAATATTTATTCAGGCGGATCAAACTTACAGGATCAAGATATGTTTGCAAACAATACAAATTAGTAAACCAAATACAAAAATGTCAACCTGTACATAATAGATGACTACCATGCTCAATAGCATGCAAATGTCAGTTATAGAGAAAGCATAATGACACATTTCTCCAAATATTTTAAAAACCATTCAAGACCATTTGATTTTGCTATTTATGCATTCTGCATATATGTAGAGTTGTAGACTAAAGCCCAAGTATGTGTAAACAGGTTAATTTTGATGTGTAAAGAGCTACAACTCAGTAAAACTCATATTGTCACCTAAAATGCAATAAAGGGGAAAAACATTTATAAGCTAACAAGAGAGCAGTCAAAAATTTACTTCAAAAAGATGGCCTACTAAGCCAGCAATTTCCTATAGAGTACAAATTTGTCGTTCTTAATTTAGCAGGTTACGAGCCTAGCACTAAAATTAATGATGTTTTACATAATGTTAATTTTTAACCCATTTGAGACATTTTGATTGTTGTGTTCTATGATGAACCCCAGCCTGAGCATATTCAGAGACTATAGCCTTGAATGGGTTAACATCAATATTTAACCTGTTCACTTCGAGATTTTGAAATCCCCATAGACTTTGTACATAGCTCACCTGATTCCCGTAAGCAACGGGTTAAGTATGGTATAACAATTCCTAAAATCACAACCAATGGAAGGGATTTTTTTCAAAGAGAGTGTAATTGTTATTAAAGGCATTTATTAGTTGATAATTATGTCTGTAGCAGAAAATATGATAAGGTTTTTATTCCCAATCCCATAGTTATATGATGTCATGTGACAAATGCAGTATGCCATGATTCTTCTATTACCGTACTTTATCAATGGTATTACAATTTCAAAACACTTCACTCATTCATATATAGCATTAAGAGGAGGCGTGGTTCCAAAAATATGGTTTGCTCCAAATATTATCTCTCTTGGAATAGTTCAAGTGGCAATCACACTCACCCTCTTGGGATAGTTAAAGAGGCTTAAAGTAGCTGAAATAGTTTCTGTCTGTCCTACTTCAAGTACTGGATAAATATCAATGTCGTGGAATGGAAATAACTTGTTTGCACAGACCAAGTTCAACAAAAATGTCCTATAAATTAATCCAACACAAAATATATTTCAAGACATATATTGGTTGTAGATTGGCTGGACTCTGATCATTTTATGTCCTGTGATATATGACATTTTTAATTGTAGATAAGGAAAACTCACTATGTGAAAACGGGTATTAAAGTGTGTGACACTGATTCTTTGAACTCTTTTATTTACATAACATTTGATGACATACTTTAAATGCCACTTAGGGGTACATTGCAGACAGTAAACAAGTTCTTGCAACTAATCAAAATATTTTTTGCCGAGTACATGTATGATTTATGTGTACCATATTACATATAATGTACAACAAAAATAAACGATAATCACAACATTTTGTGTCAAATACATTGTTAATTGAATCTCTCATATTATAATTTTGTTTATAAAACTACATCCTACACACTGACAAAATATTTAAATTTCTTCAAAATAGATGAATTATCCATTATCACCGGAAATCATTACCAAAATACAAAATCTTAATATATGATGAATGGACATTACAGCAAGTAAAGTGATAAAGGGAGTTCATAATATATCAATAATACACCCAACCAAAGTATTTTCTTTACTACTAAAATGTGTGAAAGCTGAACATTGAATGGGTCCATTAGTACTTTACACAAGTTCTCTGATAGCTGTAGGCAAAATATGATAAGCCTAGCCAAGTATTTATTCTTTGTACTTCATTCAAAGGCTTCATTATTTGGATTTTGTAAAATAGCGCCATAAATCTAGGATGAATTTGTCATTTCAACAATGGGTTGCGCCACCATAAAGAAGAATTTCCTTGCCAAGAAAATATTTATATTAAGAGTTCTCTCATCAAGGGCAAAATCCTAGATAAAATAGAACATTCTACATAATATATGGTAACTGTCATTGTTATTATATCCTTACAAAATGTTTTAGATTTATGATACCATTTGGGGCACTATTTAAATTCGAACTTGATCTTACATCCATCCTGAAGTTACTCTGGATGAGTGGGGATTATGGATAATGTTTGTAAGTGCCAAAATAAAAATAGTCTTGAACCGGTTCAACTTTACATTGATCAGGGTTCAATGTCAGCACCAGGAATATAACTGTTTATTGTGTATTTTTTAAAGGAATTCTTTGATTTGTTCATCTACTTTGGCCTTATTTTCCATAGTTTGTTACTGATTACCTTATAACTTGTATGACTGCTGGATCACATATCAACATTATTAGATCTAATTCCATGTGAAACTTAATCAAGTGAAAGAAGTTCCATTAATTAATTTGCTTGCCCATTATTAACCATCCGCCTTTAAAAAGCAGCAGTTGGTCATAGACAATTTTGTTTAAATTGAGGCAAAGGCTTTATCAAAAGATGACAAATCACTCTTTGTAGGCTAGTTCTTTAGTACAGGATGACCCCATTTACACAAAAGTTTCTTTTTCAATGTAAGAGAAAGACAAAAAGACCAAACACAATATACAAATCAGTTGTATATTCTTAGAACTTTCATATAATAATGACAATTTTAAAATCGACTGGTATTAGATCCGTGCATGATAGAAGGAAGCACGCTTGGGGAGTCAAATTGAGTACAAAATAGCTAAAGCCCGGTGCAGACAGAGCCAACTCAACTCGATCCGACTGGATTTCAGAGTCCGGTCCAGTCGGTCAGAGCCGATTCATCACGTTGAATTTTGCCCTGATTGGCTTCCGACTGTCCCTCAACTGTCAAAATCAGAGTCTTGAGGCACCATACACTGAGCTGATCCGACTGTAGAATTGGCTCTGTCTGCGCCAAGCTTATGGCTTCATCTTTAAATTTGAAAGATGTCAAGTGGATTATTAAAGGAATTCAAAGAGGATTAGCAAAGAAAGGGATTACCAACCCTAATCCATTTAAATCTTGCATGAAATCCTCACTTACCTGGAATGCTTGGGTGGATACATAGAAAAGCTGAAGCGAAAGCAGCAAGTATAACCCTCCACTGGAAGCCATCATGTCTGTAAAAATCACAGTGATTAAAAAAGGACAATAGTGAACATCCTGTAAAGTAATTTATAATATAAATAAGATTACAAGCTTCTACCTGTTAGAAATTGTTGTTTGCAAAAATAAAAGTGATGCAAAAATACTGCTGAAAACTGCTTAATCTACTATAATAATGCCGGAGTAATAAAATGAGAGTCAAAATAGGGCCTAAATTTTCGATCCTAGCAGAATCTTCTTCAGAGGCTATATAACTGACAAGGGCGTTCATACAGCTAAGGAAGGGGGCGGAGACATATAACAATAAAGCGGCTGTGAATTCATTGAAAAGTCTCAAATTAGTAAGCTATGTAGAGACCAATTTAGAACATAAATAAGATACATATTTTACTAGTTGTTAAATGTTTTCTATAATTTAGAGATTAGTTTATTTGATCACAGCAACTACATGAAATTATTTCTTAGGCTATGTTTCAAAGGATAAATGAACATTTGTGAAAATTGTTTGCCAGAAGTTTAAAATGATGATTGAAAATATCTAAATGGGTGGTAAATGTACTACAGCTCAAAGAATCAGACTGAGCATCATTTGGCTCAATTCAACCGTGAATGATTCGTTTGATCATAAACTACTGAAATTAGAAAGGAATTGAAATAATCCCAATAATAAATCAAAACCATCTTCTCTTTCAACTTTTGTCAAGCAGACATTTTCTCATCACCTAGGATAATGGAACTCCCGTAGGGATCGGCATGTAGTCTTTTATTCATAATCTTTCATGCTCTATGAAACAAGGTGTCAAGCCTGTCATTTATCCATGGAACATCAACACAATCAATTCATAATTCAATATTATGACAGCCTACCACAAAGGAGAAGAGCTAGAAATAATTATATTGGATTGGATATTTTGCCCTGTGTTGGTCCTTTCATAGTTCGGAGCTAATCAAGCCCCACCTGCAAAAACAAATTAAAATTCCCTTCCTCAATAAATCTGATCTACTTCAATTGAGGCATCACATCTACCATACATTTCTGAAAATAACTTCACATCTATAATGTAAATAGCGAAAGGTTCACATTCACATTTTCTGACTAGTGTACAAAATGTTGACATCCTAATTTTGAACTTGAAAACAATATTTGGGCCTAATAGACGGCATCATAATGATAATAGCTTGTTGGATTCAAAAAGGAGGTTTGTACAAACCATGGTTTAAACCATGGTTTACATCTATGGACTGCTGCTCGTAGACAAGTAAAACTATTCATGATTTATAATGATATGACTGTTAGTGCTTGCTAACCAGCAAATTTCACCATCTGAGAAGACAAACATTTATTTGGTGCATTTAGTAAATGTGTACCATCAACATTGTTAACAAGTAAGGAGTTTACATTCTTTCTCCATCAGTTTACAAATGGCACTCCATAGATGTAGATGGTTTAAACCATGCTTTGTAAAAACCTCCTTTGTGAATCCGTGCCTATGTGAACATGTCTCCATATAGCATTTAAGCACACATTACATGTATTATGGCTAGCAATACAAATAATATTCAATACTATTGTTTGCTTGCAATGTATGTCCAATTTAAATGATGAACTATGCTCGCAAGAATAAATGGACCTTTTATATTATGTCCCGCAGTCAGATACTATCAAATTAAACCTCTGCTACTGATGTACACATGAAAATGCACGAACTCAACAGTTTGAAGAGGCCGACATTATGCTGGTGACATCAACATTAACATTTTAAAATCTATTTACATTATGATATGAAGTGTTAAATAGATGATAAACCAATTTGAACTGTTTACTTATTAATCACATTATCAAAAAAAAAACACTTTGAACAATGGGTTGATTTTCCAATATGGTGGTGCCTGTACAAATTAATTAGACATGTAGATAGTTGTCCTCCCTGTATTGGGATATAGGAATTTAAAGATTATAGTTTACTTTTGTTGTGAAATATGATTACCAACTACTGAATACATTGAAGGAAATTTTCAGAATATAACAATTGTCTGTAATTATCTCTGATGCAAAGTCTTTGATACCTCAAAGGAACAAAGCCAGTGCACTATATGTGTTTCAAAGCAAAGGGCATTAAGTTGAATGAAAGAAGAGTGAAATAAGTCTACAAGGCACCATTGCGCCTGTGTGCTAATAGACACCTTTAACCCAATTCATTTCCAGATTCTGAAATCCCCATACGCTTTGTACATAGCCCATCAGATTCCCATAGGCATGGGTTTAATTGGCCATGGGTTTAGGGAGAATAGAAGTTTGTTATGGATGATATTAGATGCAAAGTATTTGGTGTCTCAAAGCAGCAAAGCTATGGAAAGTAAAGTGCTTCAAGTTGAACGACTAACTAAAATGAGATGAGAGGAAAATAAATCTATGGCACCATTGCGAGAGTGTGCTAATTTTCATCTGTAATAACACTGGGGAATTTTTAATTGGCCATGGGTTTTGGAAGCCCCCCTTCTGTTTGTGGTTGCCCGACATCGTAGGGTTACAACTTGTGCCATAAACTTAACCCCACTGCTGATGAGATGTTGTACCAACCATTGATTAAATACATTTAATGCATGGTTCCAGTGGAGAATAGGTTAAGTTGCCAAGGTAAGTGTATGATACCTGAGGAGAGTTGGAACTATGGGCTTCAATGCTGAGAAAATACTCATTCACTGTATGGAAATAGGTGCTTATTGCCAAAGCTGGACTAATATTTTCATTTCAATGGGCACTATTTTCTCCTCTCTTATTCTAATAGCTTAAGGTCAATTTTTGGTCATGATATTCAACCTTGCGTCCTGACTATAGTGCTGGGTCTTGAAATAACTCCAGATGGCAAATTATGGCAATATTTCAATATGACTTATTCTATTGCTTGAGGTTATTTAGAAATGTAGGAGCTCAAGATTTCTATCATACGTTTTTCCATCAACACAAAAAAAATTTTTCAAGTAATCTCCTTATAACTCTTGTGAAAACATGAATCATTATCTAACAATAATAGCAAATTATCAAGCAATTTTGAATAATCCAAACTCTTTCAACTCGACATACTTTTTACCCCATGAGAAGCTTATGTTTGGTTTGCAGACCTGTACATACATGTATGTTGCAGGGTTTAAGGCCTTGCATCAGTGAACCATCAAATCATATTTTCCTTCAATCAGAGAATGTTGATATAAAGAGGTTTACATTTAACCTGCCCTAGGCATCCAACCTTGCACTAAAAAAGTTTCCCCATATCATAGTTAGTAATAGGCTGTTTTCGCAAATGCGACAGGAGCATTCTAGTACGCTAATCTCAGCAGGGGGTTGCACTCAGTGCGAAAATTTCCGCGTATCGTCCAAACCTACAACGGTAGTCAGCTAAATTAGCCTCAGGAGTAGACAGAGTACGGAGTGGCGCGGTCAGCCCATACTTCAATGGGTCAGCCAATCAGCGCGCTTGGTCACTCGAGCAAGGAGACATTACGCGTATTCTTCACTGCGAAACTGCAAAAAGATCACGACGGTAGCCAGAATACGGAGACGGTCACAGCTGATTCAATTCCGCGTATTCAGCGCTCCCGTCGCATTTGCGAAAACAGCCTAATATACAAGCGTGGACTACTTACAATGTAGGTCCATGGGTTAACCAATGAGGAGTGAGTGTTGTGGGGTATGAGGAGGGTGTGTCTTTGGACCTGCTGTTTTTTAGGGTTCTGGTCTTTGTCTTTCAATGGGAAGGTCATGGGATCAATGCTCTTCAATGTGGAGGTCATGGGATCAATGCCCTTCAATGTGGAGGTCATTGGATCAATGCTCTTCAATGTGGAGGTCATTGGATCAATGCCCTTCAATGTGGAGGTCATTGGATCAATGCCCTTCAATGTGGAGGTCATTGGATCAATGCCCTTCAATGTGGAGGTCATGGGATCATTGTCCTTCAATGTGGAGGTCATGGGATCATTGGATCAATGCTCTTCAATGTGGAGGTCATTGGATCAATGCCCTTAATGCCCTTATGGAGACTGCATCATACCAAAATTCAATAATCGTACACAAGTTAAGATCTTTCAATTAGCCTGAAGGCCTGTCATTAAGGGTTTTTATTTTGCGGTATATTCTGTTTTATATTATAACAAATACAAGCTTTCAGAAGGCAGATTATATGATTGATATATTCTCCAAAAATAGTAATGGAGTGATGATAAAATTAAAAAGAGAAACACTGTTTGAAGAGAAAATTGTTGCACCCCTTTCTTGAAATGAATGATTTGGGTCTATGACCTATTAGATAATCTAATAATATCTAAAATGTAATGTTTCAAAAAAAGGTCATTCACGTATTTCAATTCAATATTGAATCGAAATTTACCTACCCCCTAAAAAGGCTAAGAAGGTCACTATCTTTGAATTAAGGGATTAAAATATTCAATCCTCAATCACCATGGTTACAAATACTTGCAAAATGTCAACCATGTCCCCTCCTCATCTAGAGGGGAAACGAGTTTGCCCCCTACCCCCCCCCCCCCCCCCCATCATGGGGATTCTCAACCCCTCTCCTCATCCTTTTTTTTCTTCTTCAAATAGTAACTATTTTAAGTAACAAAAATAAATATAAAGATACCAAGTATATTCTTAGCTCTCTCTGCCCCTTTTGCCAACAAATATCCCCTTTTGTATCCCACTCAATAAGTTGCAGAAGAGGCTTTTTGATAGTGCGGATGAGGACGTTGTCGCTGTTCCTTGGTTACAGTCAACTCCTCCCGTTCAAAACCCGAAGGGGGCTCACGATTTATGTGTTTAGGGGCTCATACCCGACCACACTCACAAGGGTTAAAAATGAGTCCCGAGGGAGCGAAGCGACCGAAGGCTGGGGCACAGCCAGAGGGGAGGGTTTGGGAGGGGGTATCCCCCTCCCACGGGGAAGAATTTGTATTTTCATATTTGAAATGGTGCAATCTGGTGCATAAAGCATAAACCATATGCCACATTATGTATGATCCAACAACATAGCTTACAGCCAAGAATGAGTCCTGAGGTAGCGAAGTGACCGAGGGCTGGGGCAGAGCCAGGGGGTTGGGAGGGGGTATCCCCGTCCCACGGGGAAGATTTGGCCTGTATATTCTTGAAATGGTGCAATATGGTGCATACAAAACATATGCCACATTTGTATGATCCAACATCATAGCTTACAACTAAAAATGAGTCCCGAGGGAGTGAAGCGACCGAGGACTGGGGCAGAGCCAGAGGAGGAGGGTTTGGGAGGGGGTATCCCCCTCCCACTGGGAAGATTTTTCATTTATTTACTTGTAATGGTGCGATTTGGTGCACGTCACACAAACAGCAGAGCAATAACAGCCTACACAGCACAGGAAGTACGTGGACTGGTACAGAAAAACCCACCCCAGACGTACCAAATGCAAGTTACACAACAAACTGAGATCATTTGTTTGTGCGCGAAGCGCGCAGCGAAAATTTTAAATGGATGAATAACTCAGTTTTTAAACGTTATAATTAACAAGTATTGGCTGATACATTTAATTTTTTCTTTTCCTTTCTTTCTTTCTTTTTTCTTCCTTTTTTTGGAAGGGGAGGCTTTTTGGGGGGCAAAAATGCGTTTTGCCCCCCCACTTTTTGGATTGGGGGGGGGGGGGGCTGCCGCCCCCCCCCTGCCCCCCCCCCCTTCCGGCGCCTATGGCCGACAGTGAACATGACAATAATAATGTCAAAAAGGCCATGAAAGCGATAGATTTGTCAATCTATACAGAGAGGTGCTCTGATCTACTCACCACTAGCGGTCAGAGCTCTAGATACTCTTTGCACAAATTTAATTAGCCTGGGTTTAGAACCTAAGCCAGAGCTAGACTACATCTCTCAGATGGTGATGCTAAAGGGTGCATGGTACATCCAAATGTACTTACCATAATCATAATTGACTGAACACATTTGCACAAACAAAACAACCAATCAATCCACTAAAACCTAATCCACTCAAACCTTAAATAACCTTACTATACAGGACAGCAATGATCACATTTTATATAATAACAGAATTACATTTAATTGACAAAATTGTTATCATTTAAGAATACCAATTACCATCACACACCTGTTTCAAGATCAAGACAAGAGGCAAGACTCATTTAAAGAAAGTGGAATTGTTGTATCTTGGTAACTTACCCTCTCTGACAATGTAAATCCTGAGATGAAAACGATCCAACAAAATCTCAGAAGAATTCGGTAATCAATCCAATACAGTATTCAAGAACCAGGTTCACAAATGCAAAGCAAATGCGGATACAAAGCCAAGGCAAAGCTGAGCCAGAACAGAGGGCTAGTAGCGCGGAGATCCGCCGGCGTGTGGCGATTGTAACACCGCGAGTGAACCCCCGTGAATTGGTGGTTGCTCTATCGTGCAGTACAGTGCACTGCAGCTATGTTTTGTGCATGTGCCGCGAAAACCAGTGTGATGCCAGATTTAGGACCAGTCAGCTGATTGGAGTTGCACGTCATCGAACAAACTCCGCCCCTTTCAAAACTTATTGACCAATGAGAAGGCAGTTTTAGGAAGAAACTATTCCCTCTACGATGCTGTTGAGTTACCATAGTTCAGAAAGTTTTAGCCCTACTTTTGTAATGAAAGCGTAGGCCATGAAAATACAAAGTTGGATTAACAAAAAAACAACAACACTGTATTGATTTTATTATGACAAGCTATCGCAGACGTAATCAGAGTTAATCCAGAACGGTACATAATTATTATGAAGGGTGCATACATTAATATGTCAACCCTCAATCTGCCCTCAATCGTTGTTATTTATTATATTTTTTACCCCTCCCATCGAGGCATTTAGGATCATGTCTTTATTTCTGGTTTACTCTAACCAATTATTTAATTGATTGATTAGCAAAATGTACATGTTTGGATACATATTTATCAGCTTTACATTCCGCTTGTTTTAGCAATTGTCGATCTGTCGTATTAATTTAGCATTAAGTATTTCACTATGAGGCTGTGGGAATTAGAAAATCAATATATTAAAACAAATAATATACTAACCCTTTTTCCAAATAATTTGACAAAGGGGTGCCCTTTGTTGTAATTGTTACAAATATATCGCATAGGGGTGAGTTTGACGCTACTCCACTGGTCATCATGCTGGTAATTATAGTGTGCTCTTTCAAACGTCAAATTTGAATTTTAAAAATGAGTCAACACGGTAAAAAATGATACTGATTCATCAACATATTATAGTATTGGTAACATACATAATTATAAAAACTAATCTTATTTTTTTTAAATCGGCTACTTGACAGTGTGTATATGAGTCACATTTCATATTTATATGAGTGGTCGATGTATGGGGTAGACTGCTGAAATTACTGAGTTTCACAATATTACTTTTTACTAAAATGCAATCTATACTACTTTCCGTGCTTTGAATGTCTTTACCCTCTTTGTAATAACACTTATGTAATTTGATCTTGATTAAAATACCCTCCAGTTGAAATTATTGGTGGATATACCCTCGACTGATCTATAATAATAATAATAATATGACGAATTTATATAGCGCTTAATGCAAACAAGCCTCTAAGTCTAAGCGCTTTAGAAAAAGGAAAATTCGAGTATACGGAGTATAGAAAATAGAGAGTGGTTGAGCTATGACTGATAATGTTGTTTGAAGAGATGATTTTTTTATAGATTATCTTTGAAATAGTCAATTGAGGAAGAGTTCTTGACCCAGTTAGGCAGAGCGTTCCATAAATATGGTCCAATAAAGGAGAAGATGGCATGCGACATCTGTGTGGATTATGGTGGAAATCAAAACAACGTGAAATTATACAACAACAACAACAACAACAACAACACAAAAGACATTACCTGCGTGGCATGCGTGTAATATAATTCAGAGCATAATAGGTATGAACAAAAACTTTACACAAAAAAAACAGTTTTTACATGGTTCCACTTTTCTGGACGCATTTTGTTTGTTTATTTGTTTTCTTGTGTATGTGTGCTTGTTTGTTTGTTTGTTGTGTGTCTGTGTGTTTGTCTGATTGTTTAGTTTAATTTTTTACTTGATAAAATCGTTATCAAGTAAAACCGATACGACAAGAAAATGAAATAAAATGCCTAAGTATTTCTGTGAATAGGGGAACATTTTTACAAGATGACATAAACTATAACTGAGATCCCAAGTATACATCTGTCTTGTCTTTCCGTAAATGGCTACACTATGTTCAACTAGGGTATTCAATCAGATATATTCAAGTGAAAATCATTATTACCTATATATATACTACAGAGATTTGGCAATAGTCCCTAAAATAAATGGATTTTCGAAATTCACTAAATTGCATCCCATCAGCCACTACTGGGCGAAACAGCAGATCTCAGTGGGGTGTTAGTTGTCATGATACAATGAATTGGGGAGGACAGGCAACATTTTGCCAAGGGG
Organism: Echinarachnius parma; assembly: GCA_037951105.1. Classification (NCBI taxonomy): domain Eukaryota; kingdom Metazoa; phylum Echinodermata; class Echinoidea; order Clypeasteroida; family Echinarachniidae; genus Echinarachnius; species Echinarachnius parma. Next base: position 173,617 of record JBAMJV010001574.1, on the reverse strand, counting down.
CTGTCGATTTTGGCTTTGGTAAAATGTTGTGTTTTTTTTTGTTGTTGGGGTGGGGGGGGGGGGGGGGTTGGTCTCAAAGAAAAGAAAATCAAGGAGACAATATCGGCACCACTTTACTGCTTCTTCACTTCCGAATAATTATAGAGCAAATAATTAAATAATTTTTGCCCGAATATTATCGGGTTCCAACAATTTGGGGAGTGGCCGAAAGGGCGATGTATAGCCCCAACCCCATGCAGACCCCGATTTGAACGTGGGTATCGAGCCTTGGGGGTCACGAAATATCAATTGATTTAGTCACTTTCCTTTCATCACATTCAGATATTTGGGATGTTGGCGTCAAAGGACAAATGTTGCATCAGAAGTTTGTTTAATATACTTCGAGAAACTTCCTTTTCAAGACTAGATCAAATGTTTGCAACATACAGTTATGTAGTTATTTATATACTTATGTATTTTATTACTACGTTACATTCTGCCTTACTATTATATATTACTAAAAATACACGAACAATTGTGTTGATATGAAATGTGATATTAGTCTCCTTATTGAAAGACATACAGTGTGACAAATGTATGACATTGTGTTATAATAATTCCATTGTCACCATGAGATTTATAATCACTGCGGAGGAGTAGAAGTTATCAAAGCATATCATCGCACTTTTTGAAGAAGGAAAACAACAACATCGCTCCTCTTTGTCTGTGTTAAGCATTTATCACGGAACAGATTTTGTTGTGATATCCAAACAAATTAGACAGATCTACGAGAATTATTTCTTTTCTGTAGAATTAGGTCGAGGGTTACTACTTTACAGGCAAGTATAATGGTCCCAAATACTATACATTTTTTTCTGAATGTATATACAAATTGCTGTCGCCGGGAACTTTTGTTATCATTTTGTGGATGTACGTCTTTTTTGTGGCGGTATATCATGATTATGTGAATACGTAATAGCCACAAAAAAAAACTTAAGGCAGCTCATTTACATGATAAGTCATTATTGCCTAAATATTCACAACTGCAGTAATCATAATTTCCTTTGAAGATATTTGTCTAATTTTGAGAAGATAATAACAATGTCCCAAATGATTTTGGCATCATTTTCTCGTAAAGCATTTTGAAAATGCGTTCTCTCATTTTGAGAACGATGTTGCCGATCATTTTGGCATCATTTCCTCCTAAGGCATATTGAAAATGCACTCTACATCATTTGGGCATCATTTTCTCTTGACGCATTTTGATAATACGTCCTCATATTCACAATATAAATATAAACATTTAAAACTGAACAACAACCTATAAAACAACAAGAAGTGAGCAAACAACAAACACCCGTGCGAATATAATAAGATTAATAAGCATACATCGGAAATAACATAGGCGTTAAACTTCACAGAATAAATGATGCTTAATATTATCAACCCCCCCCCCCCCCCCCCCCCCCCCCACCCACACACACCTCCCCTCAATCTAATTTCTCCTTCCCGTCTCTCTCTATATATAATCTATTTCCAAGCAGTTATTATTCCTTGTTTGATGTTTCCGACTATCAAGTTATATTCGGCCTTAGGCACATTGGTCATTCAAAACTTGACGATGGAATGTGGTGCAAGGGTCAATATAAAATCATTTCTTTTAAAGAACCGTATAATATAGTTAACAACTCTATAGTCCCTCTATTTTGTTATTTTTGTTCCAGCCCTAGCTACAGGATACGGTAAATTACCGGTATAAAGACATACATGACGACGAGTAGTTCCATTTTCGTGTCCATGCGAGTCCATTATATAATTAAATATGAACTATAATAAAACACACACGTGCTCATATTTAACAATCTGAACTTGACATGGTTCTGATTGAATTATGACACACTAACTTTTAGGAAGATATAAAGTCATTTTGTGTCATTTGGAATGGAAATTACCAAATATTAAAACAAGAAAACGAAAAAAAGGATGAATTGTTTTAGCTTCTTTTGGTGGGGGTTGAACCATTATGATTCATTATCCTTCAATCAAATTGACTCATCTCCAAACAGAAGCACATTCTTCAATAAGAACTTCTGAACAATCTTAAAATTGTTAATGTGCCTGACAAATACAAATGATATGAATACTATATTAGTAGTTCTATCTAGCAGAGTCATTGTGTGTATATTTTGATAGTACATTCTACCTGCATTGCCGTCTTATTTAAAAGAAAATCTGTGTGGACATTTTTGAAAATTTTGCATTTTTACTCACATTCATTGTTCTTTGGTTCTTGAATGTTTATTTTGTTATTTTATCATCGAGTTATCCCAAGTCTACATCAAGTGAACAAGAGATGGCGCTATGACAATTTGTTGTTATGCCTCAAGCTGCGTTCTAAATCTTGTCACAAATATTGCAGATAAATTTCTTATAGGTTGATGATAACGGACTCCAAAGCTAAATTCAGCATCATAACACATACTACTAGTGAACTCAAATAGAGTGAAGTACTACCAGATAATAACACATGTTTCCTTTTTTGTATGAGATCTTTATTTCAATCATACAATGTGACATAAATGGTATTCACTTTCCCATACAATAGATTAAACAAAAAAAATATATCTTTATCCTAGCAGAGCATTGTAATAACATGAGCATTGTAATTTCTTACAGAATTTAAGAAATAGTGAATAAACATATTTATATATACATCAAAGAAATCTCTATATGTTTAAAAGAGGTAGTTTACAATGTAATTACTATTTATTTTTCATGATCAACCAACCTTTCTAACTGAACAAAAATTGTACAGTATTTCTGAATATTGGACCTCAAAATCTTCTACCATGAATACTTATTTTTATTTTTCATTTTTGTTTTAATATATGCAGACCAAAGAGATATGAACAAAGCTGTTTAGATTTCAAAAATGAAATGTGAATATTCAGGCCTATGCATCCTACTGCATCTTTTTCTTATTACCGTAAAACTCCGTGTATAAGACGCACTTTTTTTCCGTCGGAAAAATTTCAAAGTGGGGGTGCGTCTTATACACAGGTATTTTTTTTTGGACACCCTGTAGTCATGTTGAATGTGTATACACATGGTTTAGGGCATGACAAGAGCTTGCTGTCAGTTGTAGCATTCAGCAAGATATACCTTTTTCTCACACACAAAATATTGGTTACAGATGTAAAAATTGCAAGTTTATTGAGCAGTAATACTGCTGCTAATGAATATTCATACATTGGTGAGCAGCAGTACTAATTAAATATGCAATTTTCTAACCAGTGGTTATAAATTTTGCTCATAATTAAAAATAGTTGTTAGTAAATTTAGAAAATTGCATTATATTTAGTGAGTATTGGTGCTCATGAATATTCATGAATATGAATATGAATATTTATGAGCACCAGTGTTACTGCTCAATAAATGTGCAATTTGTGTACTAACCACTATTTTTATGTGAGAAAAAGATGTTGATGAATGCTACATTCAACATTAAACTATTGGCATGCCCTAGACCAGTGGTATAAGCATTCCAACAGCACTTCAGGGTCTTTTTAAAAAAAAATACAGGGTGTCCAAAAACAAAAACAAAAAAAACAAAAAACTGTTGTTTTTTTTTGCTGTTAAAGTTAAGGGTGCGTTTTATACAAAGGTGCGTCTTATACACGGAGTTTTACGGTAAATGTTGTTGATAAGGAAAATAATTCCTGATTAAAAAGTTATAGTGTCTAATGTTTATTATACAAAAGCACATTATTAATTTTATAACACAAATATAAGCAATAAATGGTGTGTCGACTATAAACAAATTAAAAGAAATACAAAATGGAAGATAGTCCAGTAGTTTAACATACCTTACTAGAATGTTGATGAATGAATATAATGTATATAAACAAATGCATGTAGCATACTTACAAGTAAATTAATGTAAATGGTAAATGGTATGTACTGTATATCCATAATGTACTGTACGGCAGTATATTTCTGCCAACATAACACATGATTTTACCCGATGTTCCAGCACCAAAATGTACAGACTTACATTGTGTCTAGAATGTGTCTAGAATACAGTAACTAGGAAATACACACACATACAGGATAGAAAAAAGATATATTAAAACATTTAGCGACAGACAATAAAGGCTGCTACCCAACTATTTAGACAACCTGCCTGGCCATTCTCTTCGAAGACGTGCCCACGACTTGGTATGCACAACTAAAAGACCCATGTTCAATGCAATTTGTAAAGCACATCAGTTCTTTTAGTCATGCATGCCAAGTCAGGGGCACGTCTTAGTAGAGAATGCCCCTGTCTATATAAAAACCATGAATAAAGACCACTAAACTTGAAGACTACTGCAGTAATCATAATTTCCTTTGAAGATATTTGTCTAATTTTGAGAAGATAATAACAATGTCCCCAATGATTTTGGCATCATTTTCTCGTAAAGCATTTTGAAAATGCGTTCTCTCATTTTGAGAAAGAGGTTACGATGTTGCCGATCATTTTGGCATCATTTCCTCCTAAGGCATATTGAAAATGCACTCTACATCATTTGGGCATCATTTTCTCTTGACGCATTTTGATAATATGTCCTCAAATTGTCCAAAGATAATAACTATGTTCTTGTCGATGACATGAATATCATTTTGATATGTTTCATTTTTAAATTATCCATCTTATCTCCCAGAGAATATCATGATGCTCCTGACGATACATCATTTTTTAATCGCACATTTTAACAAAATACGTTCTCTTATCTTCTGAAAATTTATACAATGATTCTGATGATTAAGGACATCATTTTTAAAACGAATGGTTGAAAATAATGCTTTCCCTTACATGCTTACATGCTTATGCTTACATGCTTATTTTGACCTTGCCCCATATATTCATGTTCTATGTGTTATCCATATGGGATCGTTTATAATGAGGTACCGCTCTTAACAGGGTTGCACCTGTATTGAACTTGAGGAGATCCTTAACACTGGCAAAATAAGTGCACATCAAGAAAAGGAGGTAGACAGGTCCCCAGGACTTAACAAGGACACACTCTACTCAAATGAGCATGTTAAAGCAAGCAACAAAGGCAACAATATTGTAGGAACTAGGAAGCTAACAGAGTGGGGCATGAAACTCTGTTTTTACAAATATATATTTCATTAAATGAAGGACATCAAATCTCATTACCTAAGATTGTACATATGAATATTACATTGACTCTAAACCATAGGATCAATACTAAAATTCATGGCACAATTTCACCTTCATACATTTTCTAACATCAGTATTTCATCAAAGTGTATATATTTCAAAATATCTCATCTTTTACAAGTAATAATAATTACTTCACATATAATGTAATATAGAATGTTTATGACAAGTTATTTTCATGCTAGCATGCAATTCATGAACCACTATTCAAAGTAAAAGTTGACCACTTTGTGGTGGGACAAAAGCTGGAATATGATGATCAATATGAGGATCAATTCTCTCAAGAGTTATCCACTAGAGGACAAGTAAATGTCATCAACTTCCAACAAACTATTTGAAATAAAAGAATAGTGAGATTTACTTCATACCAAAGATGAATCCCCTTATTTGGGAGGACATCGATGCATCAGTGCAAAGCCTTCACATGAAACAGAAGTACTATCAGAAACCCCTGACTGTACAAGGCATCATACCATTCATGAAGTTCATGCGGGACAGTGTCACCATGACAGAAACATAGCAAGATAGCTGCAGTCTAATGCCAGTTTTGAATTGAACCAATTGTGGAGATATTGTATAAAGAATCTAAGGTAAAGTTGAACAACTAGGCATCACAATGTCGGAGGGGAAAAAATCCCTGTATTATGTGTTTAGAAGGTTTTCAGTACCATACACCTATTTTCGCTCTTGTCCCATAACAAAGTATTCAGTTATTTTTTGTAAGGGTTTTAAAATGTATATATATCTACAGAGTCTTAATATTTAATAACACTTGGATTGAAAGCACCATTCCTGATTAGTCTCACAACTTTGATGAGTATGCCGGCATCTGTCTTCGGACAAGACTTCTGTTCAGGTCAGATATTGCAGGAACACCTGTGAATAAATAAAAGAAAAACAAATTGTTTGATGAAAAAAAATTCACATCAATACTCTATATAAGCTGTCATGTGAACCAAATACATATGTCCTTGGTTTTTCCACCACCATTTACAGATTACCAATATGATTGCGTTAAGATTTTCTTTTACACATATCAAGTGTGGAGTTACACATTTTCTTATAAAAGAGTTCTTAGAAATCTTCCCCAAAATAAGGACTAAATTTGACAATGGAAACCTCTAAAAGTTGTTTATTAGGGAATAAAAACATATCAGTTTACAATTTTTATACTGCATTTGTTTACTGAATAAGGATATGGAAACAATTTTATGTGTCAACTCTTTCAATTGATTTCACCTGACAAAGGGCATGGTGCATAAATAATGTGATTGAACGTAGCTTCAAGAAGAATTGTTTTTTGTTTAATAGCAAATCCATTGCATTTAAGTTGCTTCAATTTTATTTTGAATTTCAATGCAAGTTGCATTTGATATCAAATACAACTTTGCATTTGATCCATTAGCTAGTGCAAATTTGCATTTGATAAAACCAAACTTCTCTTTTGGCAATGGACAGTTTCGTTCAGTTGCAAAGTTGTGTTTAACTTTAATCACAAAGTTGCGACACACCCCAGGGCTCTTTGTTTTTGCTATAACATGATTCCTCATAGACCCTAGCCACATTCCAATTTTTGTCGGTACCAAGTTTTTTGGGGGACATACGTCAAATGCATTTGTCTGTTATACAAGCAATAACTACACTTGTGTTTTTTAATTTTGAGCAAAATGACTTGTCCAAATGGGTCAGTACTTGATAGGGTTATATAGCAGCCTGCACAAGTGTTTACCTGTTAAAGCCATGGCAAGTTTGAACTCGTCTCTCAAGAGCTGAAGCATCTTCTTCACCCCTTCTTCTCCCTTCAGATGAAAACAAAATTAAAAAGGGAAATTGAAAGCAGGAGAGGGAGAATAAGGGAAAATATATATCTCTGGAAAATTGTGAACAATATAAGAAGTTGAAATCTGATAGCAATATTGATTTATTTGTGTTATAATTCATTATTACACTTTCATTAATATACCAGGCTTGCTTAATCAATGAAAGTTTTGATCCCAGAAGAACAATTGTATTAAAGATGGTTTCGCTTTTGCCATAAATAAAATATATCATTACATTACAACACTGTCCAACAGAGAAAACATAACTTATGTTTCATATGTACCAAGAGTTTCCATCTTTTGGAAAAAGATTCCATGCAACACATTTCTTGAATAATGTAAATATAGTAATCTAACAACATCCACCCACGCACCCTTCCGTCTGTCCGTCCATCCATCCATTCATCAATTCAACCAATCATTAATCTCACTCCATCTATTCAACCACAAACCCATCCTTCCATCCATCCATCAATCCCTTACCCCCTCCCTTCCTCCATCCATCTATCCACCCTTCCATCCACCCATCCATCAATCCCTTACCCCTCTCTCCATCTATCCACCCTTCCATCCATCAACTCAACAACAAATACATCCCTCCATCCATCCACCCACCCACCCACACATTCATCCATCAATCCATCCATCCATCTATCCATCCATCAATCCCTTACCCCCTCCCTCCCTCCATCCATCCACCAACCCACCCATTCATCTCCCCTTCCATCCATCAATCCAACAACAAATCCATCCATCCATCCATCCACCAACCCACCAATCCTACCATCAGAAATAAATGAATACCACTTTAGGATGCACTTACATTATAGGCAAGCGCCCAGAGGGCCGGTCGTCCAACAAAGACAGCCCTAGCTCCTAGGGCTAGGGCCTTGAGGACGTCAGTTCCCTTGGTAATCCCTCCGTCCAGGTAGACTTCTACTCCTGATCCTCTTACGGCATCCACCACCTCTGGTAGGGCATCAATCTAAAGATGTTGACAAAACCATTGTAATACATGAAATCAAAATGTCATTATACATCCCAATACTGAGCCATAATCATGCATGTTTAATCAAGTTGAGAAGAGTGATACAAAAGACTGACTGACACTCAGTCCCCACAATTACCTTTCTTATACTTTGATCTCAATTTCCTGGATTTCTTGTGCATTTCTCCTTTAGCTTCATATTTGGCATACATTTTGGGGGCAGTTTACATATATATATTTTTTTAATGCTACAAACACCACCCCCCCCCCCCCCCCCACCCCCCCAAGAAAAACAAAGTGGGCAAAAAAGAGAAAATCACATGATACTATGGACGTGCAATAAACTCACAGTAGCTGGAACTCCATCTAGCTGCCTGGCTCCATGATTAGAAACCACAATTCCATCTACCCCATGCGCAACTGCCTCTCTGGCTGCTTCAGCTACAAGGCGAAGAGATGAGGGATGATACACAAATTATTATTATTATTATATTACTATTTTATTTGGCATCAAATACATTTACATCAAAACAAAACGGTTTCATAATTGTTATTAGGGCTGAGTTGAAGTATCAAAAATCAAAGCTCCATGTTTTTTTTGTTTTTTTTACATTTCGGATAAATCTTTTCTTTTTTTTCTTTTTTTTCTTCGTATACCCGTATCCGAGAATTTGAATTCAGTATCCCACCTTCACGGTCGGATACCGAACGGCTATCCGTTTGGACTCAGCACTAATTGTTATACATTACAATACTAATATTACATACCTAAATCTCGTTGTCAGCTGCACCTGGGCGAGTCGCCCGGGTATGGAACAAGTTTAACTTAATAACTACAGTATGCAGACCTTCCTCCCCTTACCCGACAAGGTGCAGCTGACAACGTGAGAATAATTCTTCAGCAAATAAAGACAATTTATACAATTAATTAGTTGACAATGTTCACAAAAATTACTCACTGCAATAATAAAACAGTCTAAACTTGAACAAAAATGAAGAATATCAAAGCCAAGCTTCAAGCGAAATCTATTGCTATGGATATGTTTGTTGCAAAAGGCAACATTTCTTTCACAAGGTTGAACAGAACTTGGATGATAAAGTTTCCTAAGTTGGAAGATATGTTATAGGGCGATCACAGCACTTGTCATATTTGTTGTGACCAAACTTATCACAAAATGACATTAACATCATGAGAAAAACTTGTAAAATGCAGTTTGGGGCTAATCAAGTTTTGTTTTAGGCCATAAAAAACTAAGAGGAAGTGTTATATCTAGTATAGGGCCATGGCTGCTCACCAGTAAGAACACCTTTGAGCACGATGGGGAGCTTGGTAAAGTTCTTGAGCCACTTGATATGCTTCCAGCTGATGGAAGCGTCTACGAGGGACGCTACATACTCTGCAAGCCCGGAACTAGATTTACTCTGTATGCCCGAAAGCTCTGAATTAGATGACTGGTTCTTCTTTGGTGTAAAGTTTGCTAGACTGCAAAGAAAAGAAAGATACAAAAGAAAGGAACAAATTATATTGAGTGGTAGAATGGTCTACAGGAGACCCTGAACTCAGTGGCGTAGTGTGGTTGGACTCCTGTTTTGAATTAGGTGCCATACTATTATTATACCATTATATCATTATATTATTATTAGGAGGAGGAGGGCATGCAAATTATTGGGGGGCCAAATCTTATGTATTTCTGTCTTTTTTTCCACAGATTTGCCCTTATGTTTTTATAGTCTTTGCTAAGTTATTGGGGGGGCACTGCCCCCTATGCCACTATTCTTTTGGCTAGATAAAATGTAACAATGGTAAATGTCACAAAAACACATCATAGACATAACTAATCAAATTACTGAACTATCATAAAAGGATTAGATTTATGTTTCCAATTACACATGCATTGTCAAGAGTGCAATCATTTATCCTACTTTGATGAACACTTTCCACATGAATTTGTCTCTTCTTTTTTTCCACGACCAATTGCATTACAATTACCATCAGTATTTTGTTACCCTCATAATAATGTTATCAGGTAAATTACCTGAGATGGCTAGGAAGAGAGAACTTGTTTCTGACATCTGCAATCCTCTTGCCGAGGACTGGCGTATCAACGGTCACAAAGATCCCCGTGTAGCCTGCTGCTTCCGCCCTCCTCACCAGCTCCTTATTAATGTCCATGTCCTTGTAGACGTAGAGCTGGAACCAGCGAATTCCGTTATTGCCTGATGCCTCTGCCACCTCCTCCAGACTGCTGGTGGCCCAGGAGCTCAGGATCATGCCAGTACCCATTGCACTGGCAGCTAACACAAAGGGGAAATTTGATTAAAATTAAAATCATCCTACTCCTCCTCTCCTCTCTTCTCCTCTTCCTCCTCATCCTCTCATCTTCCTCATTCTCCTCCAAACTGCTGGTGGCCCAGGAGCTCAGGATCATGCCAGTACCCATAGCACTGGCAGCTAACACAAAGGGGAAATTTGATTAAAATTCAAATCATCCTACTCCTCCTCTCCTCTCTTCTCCTCTTCCTCCTCATCCTCTCATCTTCCTCATTCTCCTCCAAACTGCTGGTGGCCCAGTAGCTCAGGATCATGCCGGTACCCATAGCACTGGCAGCTAACATAAAGGGGAAATTTGATTTAAATTAAAATCATCCTACTCCTCTCCTCTCTTCTCCTCTTCCTCTCATCTTCCTCATTCTCCTCCAGACTGCTGGTGGCCCAGTAGCTCAGGATCATGCCGGTACCCATAGCACTGGCAGCTAACATAAAGGGGAAATTTGATTTAAATTAAAATCATCCTACTCCTCTCCTCTCTTCTCCTCTTCCTCTCATCTTCCTCATTCTCCTCCAGACTGCTGGTGGCCCAGTAGCTCAGGATCATGCCGGTACCCATAGCACTGGCAGCTAACAGAAGTGCCAAAAGAATAAAAAAGCTCTTGAATGTGAAAAAGGGTTTCTGGGACGGACAACCTTAACAAGAGCTTTCTAGCTCAGCTGATATGCACATTTTTAATAAAAAATCTATAATTTGGACAATAGTTCAACATTATAGGTGAAATGGTGAATACGTTTCACCAGATTTGTATGTCAATATTTAAAATGGTTGAATATGTACCTCTCGCAGTGGCGACCTCCCCATCAGGGTGTGCCATTCTCTGCATAGCCGTGGGGGCGACTGCAATGGGGAACGGAAGGCGTTGTCCAAGGACGGTCGTTGACATATCAATGTTCGACACATCTCGAAGAATCCGAGGATACAGTCTCAACCTGTGAATATAAAATCCAATCCACATAATTTACAGACACATTTGGAACCATGATTATTTACATGTTTATTAAAGGACAATGAAATCCAGACAAATTGTTGTATGCACTATAAGACACTAAATAGGATGAATAGTCCCTGAAAATTTGAGCACAATCGGTCAAGAAATATGGCTTTTTGAAAAGAGCCATTTATTTCTACGAGTGACTCAAATTGACAACGCACTCTGGCAAAGTTGTGGACAACTCCCCATACATTTTGTACACAAATTTTTTTTTTTCTTCAATTTTCTCAACATTCATGTTTACCCTTTGTTTCAGTTCAACATATATGTTTTGTAGAATGCATTTACAGGTACATAACATATCATGAGTTGGGGGAATGGAAAAGTGTGACTATGAAGAAAACTGTAAAAATGGGAACATTTGTGTACAAATCATATGGGGAGTAGTCCACACACATCAGAGTGCGTTGCCAATTTGAGTTTCCCATAGGAATAAATAGACATCTTCAAATAGCCATAGTTACCTTGTTTCTTGCCCGATTATGCTCTGATTTTCAGAGATTATTCCTCATAAACTCTTTAAGTCTATGAAAGCAACATTTTGCTTGGGTTTCATTGTCCTTTATTGATGATACAGCACTTTTTTAAAAGATCTATTTGCCAGCTCGTGTGATCACAATACCCATTTCCAGTTTCCTAATGTAGCAACTCGTTCAATTGATAATTCAATAATTCTTCAAAATCAATTTTTTATTTTGATTAGGTTGAAAAAAGTAGGGCTTACCATTCTACAAGGCCCGGTCACATCTGACCGGATTGCCAAAACGTTTGCCGAACGAATAGAAAATTTGCGAAATAAAATTATTCGGTGACGAACGTCGTCTCCGTTGCTGCTCGAAGTGTCCTACGAACGGATATGGAACGGATTTAACGTACAAAAAACGCACAATTACCAGACAAGTACAGGACAGCTACCGGGCATAGAACGGACATCACCGTATGAGTATCGGACAACACCGTATGAGTAACTTTACAAGAACCGGTCAAAACGAAAGTGGAACGCATAAGAAACTGACAAAACGTTCTTCGAACGTATTTATACAGGTCATGTGACAGCCAATTAGTGTAGTATATAATTATATAGATCTGTGATTCGATCATCGGTCAAACATTATTTTCCGACTCGGTTTGTATCATCACCCCTTGCTAACAAGCCCCAAAATAAGGTGCCGGGAAGGACAAGGGCAAGGTCAAGAGAAAGGCTGCCAAGTCCCCCTCTCTACCCTCTACCATTGGAAGTGAGGTAGAACACGGGCGTAGATCCGGGGGGGGGGGGGGGGGATGGGGGGATATATCCCCCTCCCCCACACTTTTTGGTGTGGGGGGATGGCCTGTACAAACATCCCCCCACTTTTTTAAATCTTTATAAAATGCATAATAACAATAATAATGATAATAATGATAATAATAATAATAACCATGTACTTCTTAAGTGATATTTTAAACACCATTTTTAAACATTTCTCCACGTGGGAGGGGGGTAAACCCCCTCCCGTACCCTCCCCCAAATTAGTATAGACATGCATGTACAGTGTGTGCGTGTGTGTGTGTGTGTGTGTGTGTGCTCCCTCGCATCATCCCCCCACTTCTCAAAACAGATCTACGCCACTTGTTGTGACGTAGGCAGTCCGTTGTCTACATTATAGCCTGCGTGTTATAACTGACCAGTGGGCATGGGTGTGGCGAGATGCGGTCAACCGTGTAATGCCTAAACCTTCACAAACACACTCTCACATAGGCACACGCAACAAGCTTTTGTGCGTCTGGTGCCAAAACTGTTAAATAATAATGTAACAGCCCAGCTTAGTACTAGAAAGTTATAAAGAAGGTTCGATATAAAAAAAAGTCACAATCCTGATAATTCGTATAAGCTTTGATTTGATAAGCTTTGACCCATGCATACTAGGGCCCCATCATTATTTAATAACATTCTCTAATTTTGAAAGGATGTGCAGAGATGGCAGCCCCCTCTAAGTATATATATACGAATATAAAAACGCTATTCATAATAGGAGCGTAAACAAATTCGACATGGTTGATTTGTTATGGTCTTTTGTTGCATAGTTACTCTACAAAGGAGACAAATTCTGAGTATACGTTTATGTATCATATTTACTATGAACATTGGATTTTTTCTACATTTTTATTTGGATGTTCTAGCTTGATGTCTAGTACAAAGAATCAATGTGACAAAATTGCAAAATGTTCCTGTAGTTCACAGAGTTTGCTTAGTTTCTTACCATGTAAGAATTCCATGTCTTTTTGCCGTCACGCTGTTACCGCAGATATTGATATTCATAATTCATAATTTAGTGGGAATTTTGATTTTCTTTCCTATTGTAAATAATTGGTAGGATAGTGGGAACAGATGCATATCAAAATTTGGTTCTGGACATTTTTATTTTGTGAGTTATTTAGACTTTCATCGTGAGAAACACCCTCCTACCGTCACGCTGTTACCTTGGAATTGCCCTATAGTCAATTCTTATGGGGGAGTTTTGTCAGAAATGGGCGTTGGCACCATTTTTCAAATGGCCATTGTCCATTAACCGTTGGGTCAAATTATTTTGTAATGGTGTCATTGGACTGGGGATGTTATATGCAATCCATTTATGCAATTTCTTTACATGCATGAGCGAGTTTGGATACAATAACCTTTGACCTTAGACTTTGACCTTCCGTTTTACCTCGTGGATCAAATAATTTTGAGAATTTTTTTGGCTTAAATCTTGGTTTGATATATGAAAGAATTGGAGATATATTATTTCTTGTTTTTTCTACAGCCTTGTTTTAAGTTTGCAAATTTCATGTAAAATTGAATTATTTTAGACCTGCACCCATGTCCAAGAATTCTATGGGTGTATTATGTATGAAAAAGACCTATTCGATTAGAGCCTATTCACACCCTGGCTTATACCCCCGTCACACATCTACGCTCTCGCTGCGCTCTCGCTGCGCTCCTAATCCCCATTCATAAATTTGGCAGTGGGAGGCGAAGCATTGTCCGAACGATGATTAGATGACGAATGAATGGGAGGATTATCGCACATGGGTGAAAGGATAGCCTCTCATGCATGGACATACAATGGCTCCCTGAACAAAAGGTGAGGTCGTGGAAGAGCTACGCTTGTTTTGGACGTGTCGAAAGCAAGCGCAGAGGGAGCGCAGAACTCTGGCGACCTAATCTTTTGTTCAGCGAGCAATTGTCTGTGCATTCATGGAAGGATATCTATTGACATACATCTTCCCATTCAGATCCTCATTGGACAAAAGACATTTTGCAGATACATTCCAGTGATTGTGATCAGCTATTGTCTAGATCACAGGAGAAGCGTGGCTTGGGTGTGACAGCACCATTACCACTGCACCCATTACCACCTGCTAATCCCCATACAATAGAAATCCAGACAAATGACATCATGGCACTTGCATTGATGTTCTAATGATACCACATTTTTTCAACCAGACAAAAGGCCCTGTTGCAGAAAGAGATAAAATCAATTGTGAGTCAGTTCAAATGTTCTAAATGCACAAATCTGATTGGTTGAAACGCAGAAAATGTCTGAAAATGCTGATGTGCTACGCACAGCGCTGATCACAGTTAGGTAGAACAGGAATAATCAAAGTGACTCTATTATATGAAGGTTTTAAAAAAAATATATATACATTATCATACATCTATGATCTAGGGCAAGACTATAGGAAAGAAAGATTCTGATGGTGTATTTATTGTTCTCTTTATTATCGCATTTAAGATATTCAGTATTTTCAGTGACTACATGTATTAAAAGCTAAACCAGGATATTGCCACATCTACAAAGTATATGGTCCACTCAGGTGGACCATTTACACGCAATATATGGTAATACACAGGAGATTACCGTACTGCCTATTCATACACTGTACCGTTCATCAGTTGAACGTTTTGTGTTAGGATGCATCGGTAATGAAAACAGACGGGAAATAATCCTTTTTTTTCTACATTTTGCAATCTTCAAAACAACAAAGTCGGTAATTATTATCAAAGTATATGACTTAGGGATCACATAAACAAAAGTTTTTTTGCATTTGCTGGTAAATTTAGAGAGAAATCGGCCGACAAAAATTGTTTATGTTTTGGATAATGCAGCAGGCGGAAGAGGTTGATCTCCACACAATGCTACTGTAATGTACCTAAGTGTGGGCTAGCTGTGCCTGTGTGGCGGCGCGGCGATGCAAATTGAAATGCATTCTGAATCTGGAATCACATCTGGAGTTCACAAAATTATTGTCAACAACATGCATGGTTAATCAATGACAATGTCACAATGTCATTATTACTTATATACTGAGTGGACTGTGACTGTGTCTGTGGACAGATCGTTCGGTTGCAATTACAGATGTAATGCAAGTGTGAGGATTCCCCTTTCTTGGTGTGCTACATCATGATGAACAAAGCGTCCAATCAAACTTTTCCTTGCAGAAGTTACAAATAAAAAAAATAAAAAATCTGTAATTTGTATCAATTCAATTGTTTACTATTTCATTTTCATCCCTGTTCTTTTGGAGAGAAGGTTGTAAAATAAAAGGTGACCCGAAGGTGTCGAGTGAGGAGGTTGCCCGGTCTGCTGGAGATGGGGCAACGTTACAGAACAGGCAACCTGTCATCAGGACGAGCATCAACAAAGCTACCACTCCCTAGAGAGTATTCGTGCCAGTCACCTATTATTAGGCACTCACAATACAATTTCACCCCTGTTCCCTTACAGAGAAGGTTGTGAAAGGTGACCTGACGGTGTCCAGTGAGGATGTCGACCGGTCAGTTGGAGATGGGGTGAGGACCGTGAGGTTGGAAAACATCTATTCTGTCAACAGGATGGTCATTAACAAAGCTGCCACTCCCTAGGGAGTATTCCTGCCATACACTAATAAATGCTCACAGTACAATTTCATCCCTTTTCCCTTGCAGAGTTGGTTGTGAAAGGTGACCTGACGGTGTCGAGTGAGGAGGTCGACCGGGCAGCAAAAGATGGGGTGAGGTTGCAGAACAGGGAACCTGTCACCAGGACAGTCATCAACAAAGCTACCACTCCCTAGGGAGTAATCCATCCAAATGAGCCCATCATCTATTAGATGCTCACAATACAACTTCATCCCTTTTCCCTTGCAGAGAAGGTTGTGAAAGGTGACCTGACGGTGTCCAGTGAGGAGGTTGACCAGTCAGCAGGAGATGGCGCGACGTTGCAGAACAGGGAACCTGTTAACAGGACGGTCATCAACCAAGCTGCCTTCAAGGATGATCCTCCAACACCACCTCCTGCACAGGTAAAAGGACAGGGCTTGAAATTAGCCCAGGGGGTGTTTCACAAAGATCCTAAGTTGAACTTAACTCTTAACTATTATGAAAGCTGTTTTGTGAAATTTCTTTTAAAAGGCATAATTTGTTGTTTATTATCATTAATATTTTTCATTATCAAGCCCTGGATTTCATGTTCTTGGATTACAGTTTATGAAAAGTCTAACCTACTGGCATGTTTTCCTTTGAATATATTTCATTCCAAGGCTACAAATGGCTTTCCATAATGTTTAAGTCCAACTTAGAGTGAAGTTCAACTTAGGATCTTTGTGAAACACCCCTGGCATGATAAGGAACTTCAGGCTTCTATGCACCATCAGGGCACAGGAGTAACATTTTATTGAGATCAGTCCCAAGTTCATAGAGATTAAGATGGATTAAATGAGATAATTGTAGATTAATTTATAAGAGTCACAATGTTTACCCAAAATAAGAGCTTCGGGCCACTATACCTTTAAATGTCAAATGTTACTTGCTCAACTGGGCATCCAAAGTTATCAGACTTTAATTGTTTTGTTTGTTTAGGCCTATTTAATTCTGATTTAGGGCCAGGACATTTATTATGCATGTTTTCTTTTTGTTTTGTTTTTTGTTTTGAGAAGATCATTCTGGTTTTCAGCATGGAAAGTAAAACTGATGGCATGCAACTATGTGCTTGTTGGATATTCATTTCATCACATTTAGTCATTTACTTCCAATGTTTTTTATTTTGTTTTTATATCAGATCACTTTCAACATAGAAGTACCATTTGATTTCAAGCTTATTGATTGATAAATTGTTTTCATTTCTTTTCAGGTTTCGGGTGCGAACCAAGCTATGGATCAAGGTAAACAAATTTCTAGTGATTTTTATTTTTATATTGTATCTGTTATAAAAAAGAAGAAAAAACTTTACTGAATCTCAGTTAAATCGGGATTCAGTATTGGTTTAATATGTAGATTGAGAAGAAACAATGTGAGATAATAAATTGAATTTAAATTTGTTTTGTTAGTTTAGCGTAGTTTCTACATTTCTCCATCCCATGAGTAACACTACAGATAAATGCTTCATAAAGCAGTTTTATTTTATGACTGATTTCATCTTAACCCTAAAAAAAAGGGGGGGGGGGGGCTAAAAGGCACCCCTGCAAGTCAAGGGGCTTACTGTATAAGCCCCTTGCACTTGTATGCAGTATTTCAGGTAGGTGAAAATCAATACTGATAATGCTAGACTAGAAAGCTGTCAAAATACAGACAATTAGTGATATATATCATTAGAATTACTCTTTACTGTAATAAATATCTTAAAAGAAGTCATACCTTTTGGTAGAAAATTAAAATCCATCGTAGAAATCCAAAAAGAATAGAGGAAAAACTATCCCAACTTCTTGCTTATGAGTTGCACTACCTACAGCCATCTGTATACTGTTACACACAAACACACACACACCATGTACATACAGTCAAACCTGTACTAGCGGCCACCTGTCTATAGCGGCCACCTGCCGTTAGCGGCCACATAGAATTCCCCCCGAGGAAAATACAGTGTTATAAACACTGTCTATAGCGGCCACCTGCCTAACGCGGCCAGCGGCCACTGTTTTGGCTTCCCAAACTCATTTTTTTACCGTCTGTAGCGGCCATCAATGTTCAGTTTGGCCGTAACTGCGGGCGTGCTAGTTTGATATTTTCCGATGCGAAGCTGGTATACTTTGCCGTGAAAGCGAGCTGGCAGCATAAGCTTAGCGAACAATATAACCATAGTCTACTCTAGGGCTGAAGAACTACCCTGTCCCTGTAGCTTTTGAAAAGTGCCGCCTCAATAATGAATGTCAAGTTTAAAAGCCTAAAATGGCCGTTTGTTTTGTTTACCTCGTCCGCCGACTGGTCTATTTTTACTCACTCATTGTTTCCGTGAAGCGATCGCTAGCTAGCTTTCAGCTGAGCTACGCACTGCCATGCACTTGAGACGGATTAGCGCGCGCTCATAGCCCTGGCTGAACATCCGTGTTATTGTTCATGCACGCATTGTAAGCCCCGTGGTTGTGATCTTTTATCGATCGATGAGTGCTAGCTGCTCTGGCCGCTGACCGCGCGCTACTGCTGCGCTGAGCTGCGGCGGCAGGGACTTTGATCATGCATGCAACACACACATGCATGCACAATGCACACACTCTCACCGCATTGGGGATCGGACCGGATCGGATCTAAACCGGTTTGTATAGCCTCGTACATTTAAATGTTTGTGTTGTCTTTGCGAAACATTTTATTTAATGAAAAAACTTATCAATGAAGTTTGATATGAAATATTTTCCTACACTTATACATTTTTGCTCTCGTCGTATTTTCTAGAACTTTTTTTTTTCAATCAAAAATATTTTTTGTACATAACATCATTTTGTTCAGGCAAAGAATAAAAATATTCACACGATCGCGTGCGCATTGCATCATCATATCGGGAGCTCGAGATCGAGAGTTGTTTCTTCGACAACAACGAACGACAGTCGGCCAAACAGACGACGATGGTAGATTTATTTCGGAAGGTTTACATATAATGAAACTTTTCATTATTTTCTCAACACTAATCACACAAATGTACTAAAAAAATAAGACAAGTTTCCAAGGTTCTGTTCTTTTATTTCATATGCATGTAAATGTTGTTTATAATTATGTTCATGTGTGGGCTACATGTGGTAATGGTATTGATGTTTATATTATAAACACACGTGCTTAAAAAAAACAAAATGGCCGCCAACCTGTCTATAGTGGCCACCTGTCTATAGCGGCCACTTTTGAAGTTTCCCTTGAGTGGCCGTTATAGACAGGTTTGACTGTAGTTCAATACAGTATGCATAGCACCCTCTTTTGACCACTTTGAGATACTGTACATTTTTACTTGCAATTCATTCACAGATCACTCCTACACAGTGTGGAAACACTACAGTAGATTAGTAGAGAAATAACCTGAATTATGTGTGAAAAGTGGACCAAAACTGAAAATGAAACCATCTATGGATAAAGTGATTATTTAGGTATGGATTTACATCTATGAGGGTGAGTAAAGATTGCAGATTTATCTTGTATTCAATTTTTTATTTTTACTTGTCTGCATCATACCCATTACATACTGTGGTAGATACTAAATAGGCTATACCTGGCTAAAAGGGCCCCCCTAAGATCTCGGCAACTGAAACTCTGATCGACCTCAAATTTGGCATCGCGATAGATGTCCATAAGGTCTACAATATCGCGTAGTTTAAAAAAAAAAAAAATTAGAATATGCTAATTAGAGCTAATTAACTATGCGAAAATTGTATTTGTATTTGTTTTGGTTTTCTTGGCAATCGAAACTCCGATCGACTCCAAATTTGGCATGGTGATAGATGTCCATGAGCTCTACAATATTGCATAGTTAATTTTTTTGTTTTAATTATAATATGCTAATTAGAGCTAATTAATTATGCAAAAATTGCATTTTTTTTCCGTATTTTTTGCATTTTTCTTTATATTTGGTGATTCTTATCAAACAAAATTGTGTTACTAGTGCAGTATACATGCTAAGATTATATAAATTGACCCAATCTCTGATAAAATAACAGGATAATCATGAAAATTGATTACGTTTACCGTTTTCTATGTTTTTATCCTTTTCTTTGTTTTCTTTGTATTATTCTCTATATATTGTATTGTTTTATGCAAATGAGAATACAATAAGTATTTTCACCATGCCAAAGTGGAATACTAACATTACTTGTGAAAAGATGGGTGTAAAACTGCAACATAAAAGGTGCATGTAAAAACTGTGTGTGTTATACATAGAAGAATTAGAAAAAATTCGAATTTTCTCTGACATGCGATTGCAAAATGTTACATAACACGTGGATCGTTGACCCGGTGTGTGCAAATTTGGTATCAAAAGTTGCGCAAGACTCTAAGGAAAAAAGTCATGAATTGGCACCGTAAAATATTTAAGCGTTGTGAAGTAATCGCGAAAAACGCGGGGGGGGGGAGGGGGCTAAATCAGCCCCCCCCCCCCAGTCTTTTTAGGGTTAAAGGGATCTAGTAACTTTGTTGACTACATGCAAAAAGTGATGAGTGGTTGATACAATGTATATTGTTGTTATCTGATATGTCCACTGGGTGTTGTGTGAAAATTTCAAGTTAAATGGACGTTATATGGCCGAGTAATGAGCAAAAATCTGTCCCATGATTTTATTGTTAATACGAATACAACAAGGTTTGAGGGAACCGCTAGAATTCCAATTGGATTTTGAAGATCTGGACAATGTTACTAAGTCCCTTTAAAGGGAACTACTAGTAACATTGTCCTAATCCACAAAACTTACTTAGATCTCTAGTGATTCTCTAATACCTTGTATCCATATGACCAATCGAAGCATGGAAGATTTTTTAATTTGTTTTATTTCCCATTGTTCAGAAGATATTTACGATTGAAGTGCCTGATTTTTAATTATCCACTGGATTATTATAACTGTACAAAGTCAGTTCAATGAGTTAGCGAATGTCAATTTGCATTTTTTCTCATTATTTGGCCATGTAATATCAATTTATTGTCAAACATTACTCAGCGGATATATCGGAACAAAGAAATACAATTTTTTTTGACAATTCGTCACTTTTTGCACATCAGTGGCCGAGAGCATGAATATGACCCAGGACCAGCCCTAGTTCCACTGATCTCTAGATATGCTTGTGTAATCCATTACGGTTGAATGCGTAAGGGCGGTATGTGTGCTCTGCTGCGTTCTGTTGATTTGTATTAGAGCCAATGATGCCTATTACCATGATAAATGTCGCTGGTTCGTAATCAGGCCCCTGCCCCAGGGTCAACAAAGTTACTAAATCCCTTTAATAATATATTTTGTCCAGATGGCTTCATGAAAGCAGTTGCAAAGGATGCGGAGGAGAGAGCACAAAGAAGGAAGGATGGGAGGGAGAAGGCGACGGTCTGGAAGGATAGAGGGAACGTAGAATTCAAAGCAGGCAACTATGAGAAAGCCATAGAGCTGTACACAGAGGGACTTGTACATCTACGGGACTTTGGCCTTCTATACACCAACAGGGCACAGGTAAAGCGTTTAACTGAGATTGTAGTCATGAGTGCATAGAGATTAAGATGGATAAAAATAGGATAATTGTGGATTAACATGAGTCAGAATTTTGGTTGAATAGATGGAGCATAGAATTCAGGAATGATGAGAGGGCCAGAAGGGACTGAGAGCTCTTTAAACCAACAGGTCACATGTGAAATGTTTAATTTAGATTTAAAGTCCTAGAGATTAAGAGGGGTTAATAGGGATGATCGTGGATTTACAAAAGTTTGAATTGTATAATTCATTTACTAGGCAATTTTGACATATCACTCAGTGGACATATTGCATCACAAAAACACTTTTTTCAACCCTTTGTCAGTTTTCTCACATGTGAACAAAGTTACTAGATCCCTTTAAACTCCAAAGCCCTCTTGACATAATAATATCTCTACTTCTCAGATAGACATACATGTAGATGAAGTTTATGGTATTTGATACCAATTGTTTGTAATGTCAACATGTTTTGTGCTTCATTCTTTAGGCATACAACAAGATAAGTAAGTTTGACGATGTCATTGAAGACTGTGATTTGATCCTGAGGCTTGAACCCATGAACTCCAAGGCACACATCCACAGATTTACTAACAATGTTCATCTCAACTTCCCAAATAGGACCTAGTAGTAAATGATTTAAAATAAAATAACTGTATATGTTGCAATCCATTCTTCAGGCATACAACAAGATTGGTAAGTTTGACGAGGCCATTGAAGACTGTGATCTGATGGTGAGACTAGAACCCAAGAACTCCAAGGCATACGTCCACCGGGGCAAGGCACTGCTGGGCCTGCGCAGGTATGATGAGGCCATAGCTAGCTACAGGGAGATCCTCACGTATGACCCAAAGCAGCAGAAGATGGTTGAAAGTGAGTATGATGTGCTTGAATTGCAATAATAAAAGCTAATTACGTAACCACTGACATAGCAGCAGTCACAACAACAGTGGTTACGTAACCTGTTTTTGTTTGTGCATGCTCCAAAGGCGTCAAAACAGATATACAGTGATACCGAGATGAAATACTATGTTAAGTAGTGACAGGAATTGTAACATTAAGTAAAAATGCCAGCCTTTGGTTTTCCTTTAAGGACGTTCCCCAGTTAAAGTGAAGTCCATGTCAGTTTCTTCAAACTTTCCATACCGTAACTTTGACCCATCTGAAGCCCAAATATGCAAATAAAATCATAGGTTCGTGTGCTTGTTTTTCTTCTACGGGACTCTGAAGAATATGGCAATCTGACGTCCAGTATAGAATGATAGCGTTACAGGATCAAGGCCATGCTAGGCAACAAAATGTCCAATAGCATACTTAAATCCCCATAATTCTTTCAAAATCCACGTAATTTTCTCCAAACTTGGGAGAATTGTAGAGAAAGGTATCCAAAACGAGGAAAACAAATTTAAAGTTGGGGGTGTATGCTCTCAATCTTGCTAGCAGCGCCCTCACGCGGCAGAAAACACCAATATCCTAAAAATCCTTCTCAGGGACGTTTTCTGTTAGGGGTGGGATAATGGGCAAGGTTCATAAAACTTATGCTGTACATTCAAAACCCATGTCATTTTTACGAAACTTGCCAAAATTATAGAGAAAGGGTTACTGAATACAGAAAAACTATAAAAATGGGGGGTTCGTGTGCTCGTTTTTGTGCTAGCAGCGCCCCCATGCGGCAGAAAACATCGCAAGACCACAAAATCTGGTCTGGAACCTATCCATTGATGCGCTAATGGGGTGGGTTCATAAAACTTATGCTGTACATTCAAAACCCATGTCACTTTTACAAAACTTGCCAAAATTATAGAGAAAGGGTTACTGAATACAGAAAAACTATAAAAATGGGGGGTTCGTGTGCTCGTTTTTGTGCTAGCAGCGCCCCCATGCGGCAGAAAACATCGTAAGACCACAAAATCTAGTCGGGAACCTATCCAGGGATGCAATGATGGGGTGGGTTCATAAAACCTATGTTGTACATTCAAAACCCATGTCACTTTCACAAAACTTGCCAAAATTGCCGTGATAGGGTGGGGAAATATTCACAAAGGACGGTCCATGTGTTGGTGTTTTTTTGTGTGTGTTTTACTTGCAGCGCCCCCATGTGGTATTTTGTGTGTTAAACTCCACACCGCCGGACAGGTTCTTTCGCCAAACTTGACATAATTGTGGAAAAAGTGATAGGCCTACTGGAGGAAGACAATTCAGGAAAGGGGAGTTGTAACATATTAGTCTGCCCTCCCAATGAAAAGATAATTCTTGATCTATAATAGTGTTGATTTTAGATTGCATTTGTTTGTTGTTGCAGTGGTTGATATGCTGTAAACTGTCGCGATGTACTTTGCGTCCCAAAAAAGAATGAAACATAGAAAAAAAAACAGAACCCTGAAACAGGGGTAATTAACCCACTGATAGAGTTTCACAGTGTAAAAACAATTCTTGGACAAATCATGCTTAGTATCAGTGAAAATATTTAACACGAGTCAAAAGTAAGAGAAAAAATATTTGCACAATTTGTGCCCAAATTTGTTGCAATTCAATGTACAGTTGTTTTCTCACACGAAACCTTGAAATGCAAATGATCGGGCAATCCTCAAATTGGAAAACATTTCGCTGACTTAACACTATTATCAAATTGGCAGTATTTGATCCCGAAAATGAAAAGGAAATGTTTCTTGTTGCATTCATAATGAAATACATCACCTTGAAAAAATATTATAACGAAATAGTGAGTGTAATATTGCCAATTTGATGATAGAATAGATCTTTTGCATCTTGGAAACAAAATATGTTTGGGCCTCAGCGTCTGTTGCCAATGGATTGAACCAAGATAAATGAAGGTGCGTGTGTTTGTCACAACGTATGATCAATATGAACTCAAATGCCATCTCTAGAGTCCTACATTCTTACATTGTTTTGATTAAAATTTGGTCAAGTACCCATTTACAACAATTCTTAGTGAAGACAATACAGTTAAAGGGATCTAGTAACTTTGTTGACATGTGCAAAAAGTGATGAAGGGTTGATGCAATGTATATTGTTGTTATCTCATATGTCCACAGGGTATTGTGTGAAAATTTCAAGTCAAATGGACATTGCATGGCCAAGTAATGAGCGAAAATGCAAAGTGATATTCACTGACTCACTGCACTCACTTTGTACACGGTAAGAAAAACTCCGGGGGTTTTTCTTATCTGAATACTTCAATCGTACATATCTTTGTAACGAAAGGGAAATTTGAAAAACCGAAACCGGTCCCATGATTTGATTGTTAATACGAGTACAACAAGGTATGATGGAACCGCTAGAATTAAAATTTTATTTTGAGGATTTGGACAATGTTAATAAGTCCCTTTAACAGTCAAATATGGGTAAATGGAAATGTATTAGGCTTTTGAGATGACATGAAAAACATACTTTCCTTGTCGTTTTGAACTTCCTATCTAAAAGGGAGGTAGGCAAAAAAGAAGGTAGTGGTAAAAATTCATGCCATTATTGAATGTCATCAAATTATAACCTTGTTTATGATTTGAAGCAGAGGTGCGTAAACGTTTTCATACGTCACAATTAGATACGCGCAAAGCCATTCATGCGTCATCTGACCAACCTGCGCAGTTCGGATGCGCACAAACATAACTGGGGAACGTCCTTAAATGACTAATCTGGGGTCAAGCTAGCCTTTTGACAAGGCCTGTCTCGTCTGAGCTGAGTTGAATGCACGGTATAGTATGCATTATGCAGGAACGACTGGAGAGCGCGACTATCATGCACAATCTCTTGTCGAGACAGCCTTTTCTCAAATGGGTTGCTCTCCGATGAACTTCTTTTGTTCCTCTACTTTTATGTAGACGCCCAATCAGGAAGCCGGGTTATCACGTACTCATGCATTATGCATCATTCCCCAACGCGGTACACACATACTGAAGTATACACACTGATACACACGACACACAATACACACTGAAGTATGCCACCACGTACGTGGACGTACACACCATTGAAGTAATGGTATTTCAATGGGACACACAGAAACACACTGAGATTTTTATTTCACAGACTGTTTCTAAGGTGAATCAGGCAAGGGCTGCAGTAGAGGCCGAAGAGAGAGCATCAGAATCACTTGATTATGTTGTCTTCCTTCTGCCAAAATAGTAACAAAAAATCAAATACATAAAATATGAGTAATTTGGTATGATTTACACATTTGTATTTTCTTTGTAGACTATGTTACTGAAATGAATCATGCAAAGTGAGAAATTTGATACAATTTCCTCATTTTATTTCATTTACTTTCACAGACTATGTTTCTGAGGTGAATCGTGCAAGGGCTGCAGTAGAGGCCGAAGAGAGAGCATCTAAGACCCTAGAGGATGGAGACCGGCATGCCAAGACAGTCACAGAAGTGCTGGAGAAACTCTGGAAACCTGACCAGAACGTCATGTACTATGCAGGAGGCATGAGGGTCTTAGAGGACATGATCAAAGATGGTAACTGTCATGTTCTTGATATTAGTTGAAGCAATGTTATAGATTAACTTTTGTGCCAGTCGGGCAATTATGAACAAGACTGTCACACAAGG
Source organism: Echinarachnius parma (assembly GCA_037951105.1). NCBI lineage: Eukaryota > Metazoa > Echinodermata > Echinoidea > Clypeasteroida > Echinarachniidae > Echinarachnius > Echinarachnius parma. Next base: position 147,287 of record JBAMJV010001574.1, on the reverse strand, counting down.
GCCGGAGAAACTCTGGAAACCTAACCAGAACGTCATGTACTATGCAGGAGGCATGAGGGTCTTAGAGGACATGATCAAAGGTGGTAACTGTATATGCTTATCAGCCTGTAACTGTTCCTATCTTCTACCAACCTGATGTTGTGTATTTATAGCTTCATGTATCAGTATAAGTACTTGTCAGTTCAGCCTTAAGCCCGCCGCAGACAGTGCCGACTCGACCCGATCCGACTGGTTTCAATCAGGCTAGAGTTGGGCCCGGTCGGTCGGAGCAGATTTATCGTGTTGAATCGGCTCCAACTGGCATCCGACTGTCTCTCAACTGGCAAAATGTGTGTCGCGAGGCACTGAAAACTGAGCCGATCGGAATGACAACCAGTCGAGTCGGCTCTGTCTGCGCCGGGCATAAGACGAAGGATCTGCCAGATTTGAAAGCTTGGCTATATACTTTGACACATTTAGTCCTTATTTAATTTAAGTGAGGTAAAATAAGTCCTCCAAAAAGGTGTTATGGTGAAGGTGTTGAAAATGGTGGGTAGAGAGTAAACTCATATTTAGCAAAACGAATCACGAGAAACGTTTTGGACAAACTGAACTGCAGGCGTTATGAGGGTTTTAGAGGACATGATCAAAGATGGTAACCGTCCTTATTAGAGTGATCAGTTAACTTCATAAGAAGCCAAGAGTGATATTTGAGACATCAATCATATACCAGGTATCATTGTGAGATTATTTTGAATGATGAAGGATATTTTTGTTGAAAAGGAACAATGTTTTAATACCTTGTGATGAAAGTGAAAATTGATGTAAGATATTTTTCCTTGATCTTTTGCACAAAGTATCCAAATATGTTTAATAATTTATTTTGGGGCAAGTGAAATGTATGATTTTGCTTGCCCAAATGCGCAAGTAGAACAAAAAAAGGTTAGTGTGGAGGCTTGGCCACACTGTATGAACAAGCATGGGTATGGGAGCAACAATTTGTGGGCTCTTATCAATAGTCAGTGATTACTTTGACTAGATTATTTGTTCTTCTTCTTTCCTTAGATAATGCAAGGACCTTGTTTAGAACTGGAAATGGATTTGACCTTTTGAATCTGACTTCAGTTAAGAGGTAGGTGTTCATTGATATATAAACTTGCTATCAGCTTTTAGTCAGTGATTCCCGGAACGAGACACCCTATTGTTATTGTTATTCTTCGTTTTGTTTGGCTCAACTTCATGCTGGTTCAATGATTATGTAATGTTATGGTGGCAAATTAACATATAATAACCAATCGGTTGTTGTGATAATTATCTTTCTCACTTTCATGGAGAAAAAATATGTTATGTAGTTCTGCTTTTTTTTAAAGAATTGAGATATCACAATAACTGCTTAATTGATAAAAAGTTGAATTCACCCATTTTGATAATACACAATCTCTAGACAGAATTTGCATGAGAATCACATCCCCCATTTTTAAATGGAATTTGAAGAATATGGGGTAAGTTTATAGTGATATTACTGAAATTTATCACGAAAAGATAATAATTATGTGTTTGTTTTAAGATGTTGATTTTAAACTTTTGATCACAATACAAATATTTACCTCTGAAATTTGTGGCTGTCATCTACAGCCTTCATCAGCGTTGTGACCCGACTTGACCTTTCATGACGTAACGATCAATCATCGGGTCGTTGACATTCGGTAGCTTGTATTGCCCCTCAACCCCCCCCCCCCCCCCCCCCCGGAGGTAAATATTTGTATTGTGATCAAAAGTTTAAAATCAATATCTTATGAATTACCAATACAGATGAACTTTCATACTAATATGTGTTTTGTTTTGTTGATGCAGTTGTATATCACACGTTATAGAGGGAGAGAAGAAACCTGAATCGGTTGAGACGGTCATGGCCCTACTGGACCTACTCAAGCAAATCACCATCAAGAATGGTGAGTGGAATTCATTTTGGTTTTCTTCTTCAAATTGTGACTAGCAGTGATTGCAGTATAATTCCATTTTGCTTAAGTGCCCAAATCATTCATTCATTGACAATTAGACATTCAAACCTGTGTATAGTGAGCACCTAAGGAAAACAAGAAATGGGGGAACTATTAGAAGACAGGTGTCCTCTGCAGACATATTGCACAACATCATTTTCTTTTCACTTTTGTTGACCACTACAGGCAGCTTGGATCATTGGATGCTATAGACATGTGGCCACTAAGACAGGTTTGACTGTATGTCACAATGACGTCTTAATAAACAAAGAACATCTTTTGATTTTGAAATGTAATGGAGACTGATGGCCTTACTGAATCTAAAAAAACTTCTCCAATTAATACTTGACCTTCTGTTTGCTTCTGTTCAGATGAGGACTGTCACCTAGTGCTTGACTCGGAAAGTTTCCCAGTTAACTTTTTTTGGTCTGTGAATGGAACCAGAATGTATCCCTTCAGTATGTTGAAATGCTGCTTAGGTCAACAGAGGGCTCCCCTGCTAGGCATCATTTTATGGACAGATGTCATATACATTGTAATATTGCCATAGTCTAGATATTTGTGACCCGCTATAGCAAAATCCGGCACTTGTCTGTAATTCATGTTTTAAAGAAATATGCATTTTAAGTTCACATAATGTGTGTAAAAGACTTATGATTGTAAAATTTAAACAATCATATCTTCACAAATTATTGACCAATTTGTTAGAACTAGGCATCAAATGAAAGCTTGTGATGAGGCCTTTCTAATGGTATACACATCTACATTTTGATTTTTACCAACAAGTGCAGGGTTTTGCTATAGCTGGTCTCGTTTTATAGCAAACCTTCTCTAAGTTATTCTTTACCCTTTGTTTGCTTCTGCCTTAGATGAGAACTGTCGTCTAGTGCTTGAATCACATGGTTTCCCATCAACATTCCTTGGTCTGCTAGGTTCAGGCAACCCTGACGTACCATACCAGTGTGTAGCATTACTGCTCCAGTTAACAGAGAGCCCCCATGGCCAGGCAGCACATCATCAACAGTTAAACATAATATCTAAACAGTGCCATGTAGATTTGTTCTCGTAAAGCCTTATCCAATTCATGTTTGCAATATTTGTCTTCTGTTTGTCTTTGTTTAGATGAGAACTGTCGCCTAGTGCTTAAATCGGAAGGTTTTCCATCAACATTCCTTGGTCTGCTAGGTTCAGGCAACCCTGACGTTTCATTCCAGTGTGTAGCATTACTGCTCCAGTTAACAGAGAGCCCTCCAGCCAGGCAGCTTATCATCAACAGCTGGACTTATCTAAACAGTGTCATGTACTACATTTTTTTGTAAAGTCTTCATTCATTTCATGTTAACTTTGTCATATTTGTCTTACGCTTGTCTCTGTTCAGATGAGAACTGTCGCCTACTGCTTGATTCGGAAGATTTTCCATCAACATTCCTTGGTCTGCTAGGTTCAGGCAACCCTGACGTATCATTCCAGTGTGTAGCATTACTGCTCCTGTTAACAGAGAGCCCTCCAGCCAGGCAGCTTAGCATCAACAGCTGGACTTGTATTACATTTTTTTGTAAAGTCTTCATCCATTTCATGTTAACTTTGTCATATTTGTCTTACGCTTGTCTCTGTTCAGATGAGAACTGTCGCCTACTGCTTGATTCGGAAGATTTTCCATCAACATTCCTTGGTCTGCTAGGTTCAGGCAACCCTGACGTATCATACCAGTGCGTAGCATTACTGCTCCTGTTAACAGAGAGCCCTCCAGCCAGGCAACGCGTCATCAGCAAATTTGACAATGCAAGGTAATGCAGTGCTCAAAATCCCAGGTCACAAAAAAATAGCTTTGGACCACCAACATTTTATTGATGCGAAATTATAGTTGCCTGAAAGGGTAACCAAATGGAACAGAGTTGTCAATGTTTATTTTTTTTATTTGGGGCCTCCAGATTCAGTTTTTAAGCTGCTTAAATTTGAACAATCTTGTTTTTACTTGCCTGACGGGGCCACAAGGCAAAACAGTTAACTTCTAGCATTAGGTAATATAATGTGGATATGTTGTGTCTTTGTTTTACCCTTTATTTCCAAGATATTTAATCAACTGCTAGCTTGACCCAACATAGGTCCTTCAAGGCTTGGTTGGTTTCAATATGACAAGATGATTGATGCAAATATTGTTTGAATGACATATATATTTCTGAAGTAAGTTGTATACTATGTTCATTAAGTCACAAGTATGTTTATACATTTCTTTCCTTGACCCATTGCGTACAGGAACCTGATGGGCCCTGTATAAATACTACATGGGTCGCAAAATCTAGTAGGGAACCTGGGGGTGTATTCTGAAGATAAAATTTATTTTATCTATATATGTCACTAAAATATATTTTGGCAAATCGCTATTCCTGTACAGTGTAATATTTTAGTGACGTAGATATGACATAGATACAATAAATTTGATCTTAAAATGATTTTCAGAATACACCCCCAGAACATCCTAAAGTTGATTGACAAGTATTTCATTATATTCAATGCTATCTTTTTTCTGAATGTCCTTCCTAGTAGTATTTTCTCCCTCGAGTAGGGAAATGAACATTCTAAACTTCAGAGACATGTATGATGTATTAAATGATTTGTAATGATTTCTTTTTCTGACTTTCCTCCTTAATTATTGTTTTCCCAGCTTGCTAGTGGGTCTGTTCGCCTTCGTGCAGACATCCCAGTCAGGGTCATCAGAAGCTGCCAAGGTCCTCAATAACCTTGCTCTAGAGAAAAAGTGAGTTATTGCAAGTTTTAGCTGAATAGTTAGTACGTATGATTAGCTCATGGTCTAGATGAGTGCTAATTTTGAACCTGCCTCTAATCTTGGTAAAAGGAACTTGAAAAGGAATGTATAGCTGGGTAATTGCTGAGTGTTTTATGCCAGCTTTGATAGGGGGTATGTTCACCTTTGTACAGACATCCCAGTCAGGGTCAATACAAGCTGCTAAGGTTCTCAATAAACTGACTCTGGAGAAAAGGTGAGTTATTGCAAGATTTAGCTGAATAGTTGGTATGTACGATTAGCTCAGGGTCTAGATCAGTGCTGATTTTGAAACCTGGCTTTAATCTTGGTAGAAGGAATTCTAAAAATAATTATACAGTGGGGTAATTTGTGAGTGTTTTTTGCAGCTTGCTAGTGGGCCTGCTCACCTTTGTGCAGACATCCCAGTCAGGGTCATCATAAGCTGCCTAGGTTCTCAATAACCTTGCTCTGGAGAAAAAGTGAGTCAAAAATCAGGACAAATTTGGCTGGATAGGGGCTCATTACAACTCAAGGGTCCAAATCACTGCTAATTTAAAAGGAACTTAAAAGGAACTTAAAAAGGGAATTTACAGTGGAGTAATTTGTGAGTGTTTTTGCAGCTTGCTGGTTGGTCTGACATCTCAAGTCAGGATCAACAAGCTGCCAAGGTTCTCGATAACCTGGCTCTGGAGAAAAAGTAAGTCAACAGTCAGGACAACTTTAGCTGAATAGTTGTCATTACGATCAACTCACGGTCAAGATAAGCTGCTAAGGTTCTCAATAACCTGGCTGTAGAGAAAAAGTGAGTCATAGGTCAGGAAAATCTTTATCTGATGTACGATTAACTCAGTGTCCAGGAACTTGAAAAAGAATTTATAACTGGGTAATTGTTGAGTGTTTTATGCCAGCTTTGCTAGTGAGTCTGTTCAGACATCTCAGTCCAAATCATTAGAAGATGCAAAGGTTCTCAATAACATGGCTGTGGAAAAAAAGTGAGTTATTAGTCGGGGAATTTTGGCTGAATAGTCGGTACCTACAACTTTCTCAGGGTCTAGATCACTGCTAATTTTGAAACCTGGCTTTAATCCTGGTCAAAGGAACCTGAACAACAAGTTCACAACTGAGACATTTGTGAGTGGTTTTGCAGCTTGCTTGTGGGTCTGTCCCCCTTTGTGCCGATATCTCAGTCAGTCTCTGCAGGGGTTACATAGGGTCACATATGGTGGCCACTGTAGGCAGGTGGCTGCTATTGACTGCTTTAACTGTAATAATGTATTGAGATAATGATTATTGCTGTTATGTGCAAAATCTGAGTTTACTTGGAAGTAGCTTTGAACTTTTTGAATTAATATTAATTTAATGTGCAAATGTATGCCTTTCTTCTGTGCAGGTTTACTGCTCAGTTTAGGAACAAAGTTGATAAAGAAGTTCTGCCAGCGTTTGAGAAGTACTTGGTGAGTTTTGTTGTTGTTGACATACTAGACAATGAAGTGTAGCCTGTTTTTCTTTGCTCATTTGTATTTATCTAAAGGGATCTAGTAACTTTGTTGAGTGCTGACATGTGCACATTGCATTGTAAATAAATGTCATATGACCAAGTAATTAGCAAATATGCAAAGTGATATTGACTACCCCATTGCACTGACTTTATACACCATTATGATTATCCAGTGGATGATTACAAATCCAAACACTTCAATCGTAAATATCTTTCTAAGTTAAGGGAAATTCAGATAACCGAGATTGTCCCATGCTACTACAAGGCCCCGTTGCAGAAAGAGATACAATCGATTGTAAGTTATAATTAATTGTAAGTCTGGTCATGTGTTCTGGATGCACGAATCTGATTGGTTGAAATGCGCAAAGTTGCTGACATACAATTAGTACTACATACAATCAATCGTAACTTACAATTGATTGTATATCTTTCTGCAATGGGACCCTGGTATTACAAAATATAACAAGGTATGAGAGAACTTACAGATCTTCAAGTAAGCTTTTGTGGATTTTTACTACATTACTATATCCCTTAAATTTTCTTCTTTTTTTTGTTAGAAACACCATGGTTCGTCCAAGAAGAGCAGTGCCTTCCCATCATGCCTCTCCTTCATGGGCAACATGGCCCACGACCCGGTCATCAGGAAGCAGATCGCCAGCCGCAGGGAATTCTGGGATGCTACTGTCAGCGTTCTTGTAAGTTACATGACATCGTCTCCTTTGTAATCAAATATAATGATTAATAATGATGACATTAATAATAATAATACATTAGTCTCCACATAATTAGGGAGGCATTTGCAAGATCTAATTATTACCACTTAAATATGTGTATCTCATTAGGCAGTGAAAATTTAACGAAACATAAATGTTTAGTCAAATCCTACCCCTTTAATAGGTGTGCTCCTTTAGATGCTACCCCATTAAGGGGAGACCAGTGTACTAGTGGTGACTTTTATAGCGCCATGACTGTCACAGTGTTACACTCCTGGGCCCCGTTGCAGAAAGAGTTTCAATTGATTGCAAGTCAGATCATGTGACTAAATGCGCAAATCTGATTGGTTCAAAGGTGCATAATTTTTGACTTGCAATTTAATTGAAAATTTACCATCGATTGGAACTCTTTCTGCAGGTATGGGTTATAATAAGGAGGGGCTCAATGTTTCATACAGGTTGACTGTCCGTCATCAGGAGTGTGGGTATCGCCGGCATGCGCAGGCTTAAGTTTCTGGGTTGCCGACTCGCTTTCTAATCCTTCCCTTCTCACATGGTGTAACCGCAAGCCGGCTGTACATCTTTATCACCATGGAAGCCGATACTTACAAGTAGCTTTTTACACTACGTTATTTGGACAATTTATCATTATTATTATTCAATAATGTTCTTAATAATTTTGTAGCCCTTTTATTGTTTGAATAATAGCTATCTTGCCTGTATTTACTGATTCTGATATTTATTCTCATCTTGTACCGAACCAGAAATCCCACAGCAAGAAGATGACAGCTTCGTCCAATAGGGAGGCAGTCTACTCCATGCTGGGCCTCCTCATGAATATCACCATGGAAACCACCCAAGCCTTGAAGGACCAATCAGAGAGCCTGAGCAGTCAGATTCTTCCATTGTTGAAATGTGGGGACAAGGATGTGCAAGAGGTAGGTATTATTTCTGCCATGTTTTTGTCTCACATACTTCTTGGAATATCTATTGTAACATTGTCAAATCCAATTTCACTCATCACTTGGTCAATGACATTAAAGGGACAGGTCCACTTTTACAAAAACGTCTGAACAGCTTTCAGTTGACGGATGGCTTGGTTGGTTTCAATATGACAAGATGATTGATGCAAATATTGTTTGAATGACATATATATTTCTGAAGTAAGTTGTATACTATGTTCATTAAAGGGACAGGTCCACTTTTACAAAACGTCTGAACAGCTTTCAGTTGACGGATGGGGATCAATGTCTATAACTCCACGAAAAAGAGATTTCAAGCCCTAATTTTTTCAGGCATGCTATTAAATGACATTTCCTTTCATATAAGACAATAACCTCGCAACTTTTGAATTTTGGCTTGCAAAAGTGGATCTCGCCCTTTAAAGGTGCACCTGTAAAGAGTCAGATGTTGCCCAAAATTACAATTGAGACTTCAATCCTGTACCAAAATCATTGTAAGATACTGTACGTCCAAATGATGTGTGAAAGTTTCATTGAAAAAGAACACAGCTTTCCTGGTTAGAAAAGCAAAAATCTGCGTCAACTTTTACAACAAATTACTGTATAACGTGTATGAGGTTTATGACCGTTCATTAACGCTCTTGAGCTGAATGATTATCAATGATAGATATTGTCATACTTAAGGGGCATTTGAAAATATCTAACCCTATTTTATTCTTCTCTTACCATAAGCCAAACAACATGGTAGAAGAGAAATGTGGAAGCTCCAAGTAATTTTCGTGGAGTTAGACACTTTACTGGTTCACTTTAATTTTCCATGGAATATTCACACATCACTCAATGGACATATCAGATTACAGAATTACATATGGGGGCGTGCGATGCTGGCGTTCCCACCACACTGCCAACATGGACTTACCGTAAATACCGGCGCAATCGCCGCATCCGCGTAGACGCCGCATGCCGACTTTGGGCATTGAAATTGAAAAAAAAAAAATGTGGGAGAAAAGTGCGCTAGGAAAACTAGCGACAAAAAAAGCGGGAATGACTGCCATTATATCCTACATGAATGAAATCCTGTTCAGTGATTGGTCTACATAGCGTCATGTGACCAAACATAGTAATGCCCATGGAGAAAAATGTGCTATGCGTGACGTCATTCATGGAATAGTAAATGCTATTCCATGAATGACGTCATAGACGCCGGGTGATCATATTGAGCCCATAGAGATGCGTGTTATAAAACTTCCCTGCGAGAAGAGATCTTGTTTTAGCTCGCGAAAGATGCTCGGCAAGATTTCTTAAAGAGTTATTTAAAAAGAAATACAGCATATTTTCACCCGTGAATATCAATAAGTTCCAAAGAATATTCTAGAGATGCATTTCATGTATAACGTAGCGGTATTCGAATTTAAAAATTACGACAATGGTGCACATTGTGCATCGTTGTCCTTCTGTGGTCGTGACATAATTCGTCATTTAACAATCGGCCGCGGTGTGCACTGCACTAGCTGTATGTGTAATGTATGAATAACTATTTTCTCCATACAATTACACGTGCGTACTGTAAAGCAGGTTAATTATTCACTTTGATGCGCGCGTTTTGCATTTGAGTGCGCATTAGTTGTTAAGGCGCGTAACCATGAATGGAAAGATAGCGCAATACGCGCTCTGCGCTAGGACTATTGCGCAAAGGGGGTCAGTGTCACAAACAGAACATAGTCAGTGCAGTGATGGTTCCATGATCAATGTTTTGTTTTTCTTTATATTTTTCTTTAATTTAATTGAAATCATTTATTTTTGCGATGAGTATGATTATGCGAAGGATATAAAACAAATATATCATGCACTATTTCGAGCCACTAGTGAAATTATGGATTCCTCGGTGACAGAAAAAGCACTATGTTCTTCGGGTCTACGACCCTCATAACATAGTGCTTTTCCTGTCACCTCGGAATCCATAATTTCAACTAGAGGCTCTCAGTGCATGGTATATTTGTTTACTATACTATGGTAGCACTGTATGCTACTGTAGCTACCATCTCGATCAAAATGTCCAAACCTAACCCTACTGTACTGCACTGTACTACAGAGAACCAGGTACTGTGATGTACGTACGTGCAAATGCAATGCATTCACAACGCACGTAGCTAGATCGATGACAGCTAGGCGAGCGCGGCGCTGGCAGTGTGCATTTGTTTCGTAACTTTGAAGTTAAAAATGTATCAGATTTCGCAAATATCAGCAAAAAAAGGTGAGAAACCATTCTAGGCCAGGGTAAACGACAATTTGGCTATATAATGTTTTATCACGCAATACAATACAGTGCAATACAACCAATAGTCCTACACCTGCTGAAATGTGTTGTTTTGAGGCCAGTCAAGAGTGACATTTTGACTATCTCCGCGTACACGCCGCACCCCGACTTTGCAGGGTTTTTTCGAGGAAAAAGTATGCGGCAATTACGCCGATATTGCGATAAATACGGTAATACCCTTCTCACTCTCACCCAACGTTATGACTTCTTTCTTCCCTTCCTAAAATAGCGAGCAGCTCGTTTGCTGACCAGGCTACTACCCCACAGTGCTGGGGGAGTCCAGGGGGCGTGCGATGCTGAAGTTCCCACCACACTGCTACAATCTCTGCAGGTGAGAGTCTTGCCCTTTCCCTCTTCATTTTTGTTTAAAAACAAAATTAGAAAGAACGTGTAGTAAATATGTAAGAATTCCCCCTTGCGCTCCAAATGAAGACTTTATATGCTAAAACAGATTGAAGCTTTTAATAGATAGAAGATTTGTTTAAGATAAAGGCACCATCATGTAACACAAAAGTACCTTTAAATGATTTCTTACCCATAGCATATCAAGGTATATTTTTAAAGAAATTATTTGAAGTTTTCTTTATCACATTGTTTTTCAGTATGTTAAATCACTATTCTCAAATTCTGGAAATCAATCACAAATTGATAAAAAAAAGTTTGTTTCATTTTTTGCATTGAAACCCTTCCAATGCAGACTTGTGAGGTTGGGTCACACTGTAGAGCAGCATATAGTGGCTGTGTGGCTGCACTCACTCAACACAGTGATGAAGCTAGGAGTATAATACAGGGTATATTTGTAAAGAAATTATAACAAGTATCGCACATTTTCTTATTATTATCACATTGTTTTCAGGATGTTGAATCTCTATTCTGAAAATCGATCTCGAATTTATAAAAAAATGTTTTGTTTTTAAAACTTTAAACCCTTCCAATGCAGACTGGGGAGGTTGGGTCGGACTGTAGAGCAGCTTACAGTGGCTGTCTGGCTGCACTCACTCAACACAGTGAAGAAGCTAGGAGGCAGGTGCTGAAGGCAGACCCAGGTTTGTTATCTGAATAATTTTCTTTATTTTTAAAAATAGAACATTGATCAGCATCACCATCATATATTTGGATAACTCTCATCAGCACCCTCATATCATCGTCATTAGCTATAGCAGCAGCATCATTCACCACCACCGCAGCCATTTTCATCAATATTGCTATCAACATCAACACAGTCATTATCATCATAACCACTACCATCATCATCGTCATCAAAATCATCACCGTCATCGTCATCATCATAATCTTCACCATCATTGTCATCATCATAATCTTCACCCTCATCGTCATCATCATAATCATCATCATCATCATCACCATCATAATCCTCATCATCATCATCACCATCACCGTCATCATCACCAGCACCGTCATCATAATCATCATCATCATCATCATCATCCAATTAGAGATTTACCAGTACTATAGATCTATACTTTAACAATATAAAATTTGTTTAAATTTTTTGTGAGAGATTCATCGAGCCGTATTTGAGGAATCATTCCATTCATGTCATATTTGCACGTAGGGAATATTGGTGAACCATTAATTCCTTTTGTTTCCTCAGCGTTATAGCTAACATGTCCCCGATTGAGCTGAAAGCTATCAGTGAGAGATTTATTAAGCACGTAGGGAATATTGGTGAACCATTAATTCCTTTTGTTTCCTCAGCGTTATAGCTAACATGTCCCTGGGTCACCGATTGAGCTGAAAGCTATCAGTGAGAGATTTATTAAGCCTTATTCTAGGACTCGTTCCTAGTGAACCATTCTTTTCATTTTTCCCCAACCCAGATCTGAAGTGTTACCAAAGCCTACTGTCTAGCAATAGTGACAGTGTTATAGCCAACATTGCGTTGTCCAAGGGGCACTGCATCGAGCTGAAAGGCATCAGTGAGAGATTTATCAAGCCTTATTTGATGACTCGTTCCATTCATGTCATATTTGCACGTAGGTGATATTAATGAACCGTTATTTCCTCTTCCCCCTGCAGATCTGAAGTGTTACCAAAGCCTACTGTCCAGTGATAAAGACAGCGTTATAGCCAACATTGCAGTGTCCCCGGGACACTAATTGAGCTGAAAGCTTTCAGTGAGAGATTAATTAAGCCTTATTTTTTCCCCCTGCAGATCTGAAGTGTTACCAAAGCCTACTGTCCTGTGGTAGTGACAGCGTTATAGCCAACATTGCAGTGTCCCCGGGGCACTGCATCGAGCTGAAAGGTGTTAGTGAGAGATTTATCAAGCTGTATTTGAGGACTCATTCCATTCATGTCATATTTGCACGTATGGGATATTGATGAAATGTTATTTGTTTTTCCCCTGCAGATCTGAAGTGTTACCAAAGCCTACTGTCCTGTGGTAGTGACAGTGTTATAGCCAACATTGCGTTGTCCATGGGGCACTGCATCGAGCTGAAAGGAGTCAGTGAGAGGTTGACCGACACTGATTTGGTGAAGACTCTGCTGAGCAAAACCGACACTACCAATGAGACCATCAAACAGAACTGCGCCATCGCGTTAGCTAGGCTGGCTTCATCAGATGAAAGGTATGTTGTGATAACGTTGATTAATTCAAACATATAGAGAAAATGATCAGAAATATAAATGAAAATTAGAGCAAAGAAAATTAGATTCCTCCGGGAAAGTTTTATTGTAAGAATGATGTGCTATGAATCAGAAATTAAGAAATAAATCTATAGCTATGTACACACTTTCATGAGCGATTTGTAACCTATGTGGTAAAAACGCCAGATAGACATGACTCTGCTGACTAATGAGACCATCAAACAGGACTGCACCATCGCATTGGCTAGGCTGGCTACATCAGATGAAAGCTGTGAGAAAGCTTATTGTGAGAATGATGTGTTCTGAATCGGCCATACAAAATGAACTCTATAGCTGTGTACATACTCGCATGAGCGATTTGTAAACTCATCAATTGGTAATAAAGAAGGCTGGATAGACATGACTCTGTTGATCAGTACAGACACTACCAATGAGACCATCAAACAGAACTGCGTCATCGCATTGGCTAGGCTGGCTACTCTCTGGTATTCTCAGAATGTTTATTATAAGAATGATGTGTTAAAAAATAATTTATCGTTGTGTACATACTTGCACGAGTAAACTCTTTGTAAGAAAGCTTGATAGACATGCTGACCGATACAGGCACTACGATTGAGACCATCGCAACTTTTTTCTTCTATTTGCTATTCGGGCCACCCAAATCTTGTATGCATGTTTCTTCAAGATTTTGCATATTGCATTTACGTGACTGTGTGTTTTTGTTCTTCTTTCTTTTCATACAGGCATCGAGAGAGGTTGCGTGAGCTGGGAGGACTTGGGATTCTTCACTCCTGTTCAAAGTATGTGTTGAGGTAACCAACACATACAGCATAGTAATGTACATACAACACAATGATTTGTATCTTTCCTCTTCTAAAATTCATGAACGATTAAATGTGGGAATATATGTCCATGATGGCCTACATTTTGTAAAATAACTGAAAAAACAAATAAAGACAATGCCCTGAATCTTGTGTGATGTCCCAGATACTGAAATTGCCCTTCCGTATTAGAGGAGATATGTTTGTACATGTAGATACACTGTGTATGCCCACTACGTTTGTCCTTCAGCAAGACAGTTCATCCACAATTGCTGCTCTTTACCCAGATGTATAAATGACTACCATGGTCAGGTGATAATTAGCCTGTAGCGCCATCATCAATGGCAGCACGGCTAGTATGCTCCCCGGGGAGTTGAGAAAGTATGCAATATTATTGTGTGGGTTTGAAATATACCTGATGACCATGGGTAATAATAATAATTATGCGCTTCAGAAAAGGTTACCTAGATGGCGCTTTATAAATGCTTGATATTATTGTTATTGTTATTATTACTGTGTAGTTTGTCAATACTTAATTAATTTGAATTTACTGTGTATTATTTTGAATTTAGTTATATTTAATATTGTATATGCATCATTTGGAAAGAATGAACTATATGTTTCAGAAAATGTATCTAAAGATATGAATTTAAATATGAATTTAATTTTCCCTTCTCTTGATCAGGGGGGTGTTCACCCAAAAATAATATTCTTATAAATGAAAGGTTAGTAGTCCATTCCAGTAACAAGTTCACACAAATATGTTTCCAGAAAAATAAAAATAATTGAAAAACACATCACCATTCTAAGGCATGCGTTCATGGGTCTGCATTTACGAAGACTACTTTGTCCAGAGCAAACGAATCGTCCAGGATTCTATTGTCTCCAAACGTACGCGTGAATAGCATTGGTGCACTCGCAAATGTTTGGCTCATACGGAACCAGGAAATAATAGTGGTTCTGTAAGGGGTGGTAATTAATTGCTTTGTTCATGAATTACACAACCCTTTGCAAAATGTTGGGTATCTATTTGATATCACAAAACGATACCAAATCATATAATTATGTGTTCTTTGCCTGGTGTTCCCCTTTAACTCCGAGTTGGACCTTACTATTATGGAAAACCATTTGTTTTTCTTTGTAAAATTGTTGAAACAATTCTTTTGACAAGCCATAAAGTTTGATAAAATCAGTTAATTTTGTTATTATCAAGGAGCCTTGAATTAATTTATATACATTTTTGTAGTGAAGTTTCAATTACTTTCATTTTGTCGCTTTTGAATACTATTATGTTTTATTTCAAGGCTACAAATGGCTTTTCATAATTGTTAAGTCTAACTTAAGAGTTAAGATCAACGTTGAATTTTGGTGAAACACCCCGTGGTCAAACTAAAATTGCACACAAAGATTAAGGCGTTCATGTACTTGAACATTGTTCTGTTTTCTGTAAAAGAGCCTTAATTAACACTCATATAAAGTTGTGTTTTATGGAGTGTTTCATGTGAAACTATAATAATAAACAAATTAAAGGAATCTAGTAAGGTGATGAATGGTTATGAATATCTGTATTTTGTTATCTAATATGTCCACTATAAAGTAACGTATGAAATGTCACCTTCAATGGATGTTATATGGCAGAGTAAAAATGCAAAGTGATATTGCATTGACTTTGTACACGGATATATAGCTTTTCAGTTAAAAAACAGTTAAAACACTACAATTATAAATATCTTTAAAACGAAAGAGATATTCTAAAAACCAAAACCTGTCCCATGATTCTATAGCCATTCAGTACTGGTCCCAAAAATACTCTGACAGGAGTCAATGGAGAATGCATGTTATAGCAAAATCTATTCGTCCTTAATGGGTTAATAGGAATCCAACAGGTACAAGTGAGTTTTGTGGATTTGGACAATGTTATTAGATTCCTTTAATATTCTAAGGAAAGTATGATGGGAGCATTGAAACCCTATCATTTTTTTTGTAAAAAAAGGGGCATCGAGGATCTCGTGCCAATTTTCCCATTCGTTTATACGTGCTTCTTTACAGCATTGAAGACTGCAACTTTGACAAAAAATACAATGCACATACTTGGATGCCTCATAAACTGGCTGCCTTGACCATACAATTTCCTGTTGTATATTTATTGAACCCTTCATTAAACTGTTTGTGTGCTTTCTATTAGGGTGGAATTCTCATCAAAAGGTTAACACACTGCAAACAATGCGCACTTATTTCTAAATGCGCGCTTGTACTAGATGTGCCCACTCATCCTTCATAAACGCAACACAGAACCTATAAACAGACCATTGCGACTGATGCTTATTTTTACACTCAACTGGCAGGAAGAAAGTATGAAAAAAGTGTGGAGAAACTTGACAATAATTGTTGATTTTGCCAGATTTATTTGACTTTTCATATAAATAACATGGACTCATCTTGCGGGGAAACCTCCAAACTTCCGCTGTCAAAATCGAGTGTAGAAAGCGCTAATTGAATGAAGAAAAAAATAAGATAAGTGCCAACGGAGACTATGGTGGCAAAGCAGTAACTACCCGGCTTTCCATAAAACAGTTGGTTAAATTTAACCTACTTCTGACGTAAAACGACGCGAAACAACACGTTTTATCACTGCTAAATTTAACCTTTTGATCAGAATTCCACCCTTAAAGTTTAAATCATGCAAGTTTTGATCCGTTTTTGCTTATGTAATGAATGTGCAGTTGTATACATGTGGCCAAGAATTGTCCGGGGGATGAGGGATGCATTTTATGTTACAAGCAGACTATCTAATAGGCAAGCAAGCAGAAAAAAAGAGGGACCTAGCTTGGCTGTTACGGTGTTGGTGTGTGTGTGTGTGTGTATGAGCTTCTATGTAGTCATGGGCCCCGTTGCAGAAAGAGATACAATTAATTTTAAGTCAGAAAATGTGTGCGTTATAAGCATAGAAGTATGACACCAACTGCCATTGTAGAACTAGAAGGTTCATTTTGCATTTAATAGGAATGTGCGTAAGGCGCGCACTCATACTGTACGTTTTCTATGGCAAAGATGACATAAACACATACACTTGTGATTTCGTGCGCGATGTGTTTGATAAAAATGTTTGCCCTTGGCCGACACAGTGATCCGCGTATGAAGGGCGACTCTTCTGCAAATCGAGAGCAATCATAAACAGTATTTAACACAACAATGTACCTAAAAAAGTAGTCTTTTTGATCGGAGTAGAAAAGGGCAACACAAATCAATTAGGCCAGATATAGAGGTGGTCAATATTTCACCGCTCAATGTGATGTATTTGATTCCAGATCAATTTAGGAATAATACACAGCCTGTCATACTTTTGATTACGTTTTGTGACGTTGCAAAAAGGCTTCTAATCGCATTCAGCAAAGACCGTCATGGCAGCTGAGTTTATCCCCCCTGGTTATAACCTATCAGATTTAGATCTGAAGTGTAACTTACTTTCATAGATTGTATCTCTTACTGCAGAGGGGCCTACGACTGATTTCCTGAGTTTATGAGATCTGCATAATGTGCATAAACATTACACAAACATACAGAGAACACACACACACTGCATGCTCGCCAAAACACATACACTAACAAATACACACACCCATATGCACAAAACACACACACCAACATTTTCACAGTACAGTCACACTGCCTAATCAATTAAAAATGCAGAAAACATTTTTGTCTATTAATCACATAATGCAAACATTTTCCTTATTTCTTGAGTAACAACTTTCCATCATGAGTTGAAAAAAACTGAAATTTTCCTTGTTTTTTTTTTTTATCCTTTACCAATTACATTTTCTATGAGATGTGACCGGCTATAGCAAAACCCTGCACTTGTCGGTAAAAATCAAAATGTAGATTTTCATACCATTAGAAAGACCTCATCACAAGCTTTCATTTCATGCTTTGTTCTAACAAATTGGTCAATATATTGACGAAGATATGATTGTTTCAATTTTACCATCATAAGTCCCATACACACATTATGTGAACATGAAATGCTAATTTCTTCAAAACATGAATTACCGACAAGTGCAGAGATTCGCTATATGTATTCATTTGGCAATTGTCCAACCATTATTAGCTTTAAAATAACTATCAGATACAAGATTTGACCTAACTACAATAAATAATCTACAGTTATACAGAATGTATCTTATTTAAAAATAAGAAATAATTGGTAGATTGTATAATATATGACAGTTGAACAAAACAGGTATTTCATTCATATGTACATGTACAAAACAACAACAATTGGCACTAAGTTTGTTATAAATTGTAGAGTGTAAAATCATACGGCTCCATACAATAGCAACAAACTTTAATACAGTATACAAATAATCACTTGAATAAAACGGTTACCGGTACATGTACAAAAATGATCTTTTCTCCGGTTTATATTTCAGTTACATTGTTTTGTATTTCAGTTTGTAGTTATACCCCCGCCAAACAAAGTCGTTCGGTCGGTCCGTTGCAAAAAGTTTGTGGAGCGAACTACTTTCACAGTTTTTGAGCAATTTTTAGAAGCTGGAATTTGTCTGAACGTTCCCTTTAACTAAGAGAAGCATTTGGCAAGTGGCATTTGTGATATAAATACATATTACTTCCACAGATGTTGATCATTTTAATTATGAGAAAAAACATTGTTTTCTTTTTGCACATTCCAATTGAAAGTCAAAATAACTGAATGGAAGACAAACATCCTCTATGTAAAAGCCTTAACATGTTGTAGAATGGGAGTTGATAAGGGTGACATCTTGATGCACCAACAATGTTTATCAAAGGCACAATGACGAAAATAATAAGACAAATGCACTTTCACATATTTACAACTCATGACATTTCTTAGTATGCAAGTCATATTTATATAATATAAACATATTTCATACTCTGCAAGAATGTACATTCAGCAGGATAATGTAGTACAATATACATACGTATGAATACTACTGTATAGTACTGTTTTTTCAGCTGCAATTCAATTACATGTATTGGGTTACATTACAAAAAAAAAAGTACATATTTTGAACCATTCAATATAGCGTGTATCTGTGTCAGACACAAACATATCTTTTTGCATCAACAAAAGTAACAAAGTATGGGAGAAAATATACTTTGACAACCACAAGAATACATGTCTTAGATTCTTAAAACAGGTATCTCTGAAATTGGGGTAACCCGATCACTATTCATGAGGGTCGCTACTCGTAGAAGAGGACATTATAATAAAGAAATAAACATGAAGAAGCGGCACTATTCATAATTCATATTGGGGGTCACTATTCATATCAGGGTCGCTATTCATAATACAGTGTCACTAAAATAATAATGTAAGAAAAGGGTTGCTATTCATACAAAAATTACGGGGTTGGTTTCCAAAAACCCTTCATGTGAATTATGAATGGCGACCCTAATTTTCTTACATTATGAATAGTGACCCTTTTTCTACATTATGAATAGCAACCCTGAATTTGTATTATA
Source organism: Echinarachnius parma (assembly GCA_037951105.1). Taxonomy (NCBI): domain Eukaryota; kingdom Metazoa; phylum Echinodermata; class Echinoidea; order Clypeasteroida; family Echinarachniidae; genus Echinarachnius; species Echinarachnius parma. Next base: position 128,112 of record JBAMJV010001574.1, on the reverse strand, counting down.
AACAGCGATCCCTTTGTATGATTATGAATAGTGAACCTTTTCTTAGATTATGAATAGCGACCCTATGATGCATGTGTCATTTGTATGACGCACCTCTTGACCCCCGGGAAAGGTGCGATTGACGCATATTTGAGTCAAAACTTTGACGCACCATTTCATAAAAATGACAGTCGTATTAGTCCTATTGATGAACCATGTGACGCACCCATGGTAAAGTTACGGACTATGATGCACACCTGGGTCAGTGTTGTGACTGACCTTTTGCTTCCATGACGGTTCTGTGCATCATCAATATGGGGGTACATGACGCATCCATGACGCACCTTTCCCGGGGGTCAAGAGGTGCGTCATACAAATGACACCTGCATTATGAACAGAGAACCCTCTTTCAAATTATCAATAGTGAGTTAGTGATCCGTATGAATAGCAGGCAGACCTCTATAAAATTGCCTATTTCAGTTTCTGTCTCAGAGATGTGTATTTATTTAGTTTTTGAACATGCAGTCCCTTATTTGTCTTTGTGTATGTACTTTCACACACCTACTTTGTGTTGTTTAACCAGTGAAATGAGTCGCATATTTATCCTGGAAGCCACAGGCCGAACAAAATAATAATAACAACAAAAAATAACACATTTTACCAGGTGATATTCTTTCAAATTTGAAAGAATGAACAAAATTAATGACACACTTTCATAAACAAAAAAAGAAATTTTGTCTAGCAGTATTTCATGCATGACTTTTCTCCTGTATCATGTACGTAGAGCATAGTAACAGCATACTTCAAACCTTTGGGTTCATGGACAGGTTTTCTATAGCTCAGTCGGTAGAGCGCCGGTCTAGCGATCCGGAGGTTTCTGGTTCGAATCTTGGAGAAATCCCATTTTCTCTGCTCTATTTCATTGATCCTATTTATTTGATATAAAAGCAAACTTTGTAATCATAAAAAAAAGTACAGAGTGAAAGACTCTTTTTGGTCACGTTAACACAATGAAAGATATACTCGAGTACTGGTTGAGGTTTGTTAATTTTTCCAAAAAACATGCTGTACAGCCTTGAAGATTAAGTAATATTGTTAGAATATCAAATAAAATCACGGTTAGTTACATGATTCAGTCGTAATGCTTGTCAAAATTGAAAATAAAAACCAAATTCTCCATCAAATGTGACCTTACACCACAAAACGACCAATAAGTCTGGGATAATGATTATGCTGATTTTTACATGACATCACAGTTGAATTCATTACCTTTAAAATGGTATATAATTTGTCATATTCAGACAAGGCAAACCTTCTGAGAATGCGCGCCAAAGATTTGGAAAATGGCTGAAGCAGTTTTAAAACAAGAGAGAAACGGGCCACTTCAAAGATCGGCATCCATTCAAGTGCTGTAATCTGATCATTTTCATTCAATGAAAAAGCATACTTAAACATGATTTCTGATGATCAAAATTTCATAGAAGGTAGATAAAGATACCTTCATTCAGGAAATACAACAATCCTGAATCTCATACTTTTAACCAAATTTGACTATTTCAGCTAATAACAGAGAAACTATATCCGCGACATAACGGTCTTTTTGTGGTGTAAGGTCACAAATGAACATTTAGCAGCAATAAATACATTTACATTCACCCCATACTAGCCTGGACACTCACAGGAACATTAATCCTCATGCATAATGTTAGCTGCTTTTAGGAGTATGGTCCATTGTTCCGTGAATTATTCAATAGCAATGCGATGCGTTTGTGAGTGTATAGATATCAGAGCCAACAGTAAGATCGTTGACTATCCTGGCAATGGAAGGACAAAATAATATTGAAATCAAATTTTTCAAAAAAGTATGTGAGCAGTTGGAGCAGAGTCATACATTAGAAGTCTTAAATAAATGTACTTTCAAATGGATTACACACTAAACAAAAAGCTCACAAATACATTTTAAAAAACAACCAATACTCAAGAATCTCTTTAAGCGGGTTGATAAGCGGGATGAGTAATTGTGCTGACAAGGTGTGCAGATTACCTTGAGGACTGTAAAGCAGGTGCAGACAGAGCCGACTCGGGTCTGGGTGTGTTGCCTCACGACTCAGATTTTGCCAATCGGTATCGATTCAACATGTTGTATCGGCCGCAAGCGAATCGGACCGACTGTGACTTTCAGTTGGGTTGGGTTGGATCGGGGCGAGTCGGTTCTTTCCGGGCCGGTTGCATGGTTGCATGGTTCATGGTTGAGTGTTTCTGGTCTGAGGGTAGTGCTGATTGGGTTGATGTGTTCTGCAACTGTGGTTGAGGAGGTGGACTACTTGGAAGATAAGGAATCTGTGCAGCATTGGGAGACAGCTGAGCTGGATGATGGGCCGATCCACTGGGTGCTAGATCAGAAGCTTGCTGACTGAGTTTCCGTTTACATGACCGAGTAGGAGTAAGTGGATTAGGAGATGGTCTGGCTGGAAGATGAGGAATCTGTGCAGCATTGGGAGACAGCTGAGCTGGATGATTGGGTGCTTGAGAGGTCACTGATGGATGACCGAGTGCTGGATGACTGGGTGACAGATGACTAGATGCTGTATGACTGCGTGTTGGAGAGGTGAATGCTGAATGACTGGGTGCCAGATGAGAAGCTGGACGAATGGGAGCCTGATGGTAAGTTGCTTGGCTGGGAAGTGCATGATGATAAGCTTGATGACTGGGTGCCTGATGATAAGCTTGATGACTGGGTGCCTGATGATAAGCTTGATGACTGGGTGTCTGATGATAACCTTGATTACTGGGTGCCTGGTGATAAGCTTGAGGACTGGGTGCCTGATGATAAGCTTGATGACTGGGTGCCTGATGATAAGCTTGATGACTGGGTGCCTGATGATAACCTTGATGGCTGGGTGCCTGATGATAAGCTTGAGGACTGGGTGCCTGATGATAAGCTTGATGACTGGGTGCCTGATGATAAGCTTGATGACTGGGTGCCTGATGACAAGCTTGATGACTGGGTGTCTGACGATAAGCTTGAGGACTGGGTGCCTGATGATAAGCTTGAGGACTGGGTGCCTGAAGATAAGCTTGACAATTGGGTGCCTGATGATAAGCTTGATGACTGGGTGCCTGATGATAAGCTGGTAGACTTGGTGCATGATGATGAGCATGAGGACTGGGCCGTGCCTGATGATGAGCATAAGGACTGGGCCGTGCCTGATGATGAGTATGAGGACTGGGCCATGCCGGATGAAGAGCATAAGGACTGGGCCGTGCCTGATGATGAGTATGAGGACTGGGCCATGCCAGATGAAGAGCATAAGGACTGGGCCGTGCCTGATGATGAGCATGAGGACTGGGCCGTGCCTGATGATGAGCATAAGGACTGGGCCGTGCCTGATGATGAGCATGAGGACTGGGCCGTGCCTGATGATAATATGGAACATCCTGCCGTTCTCCATGATCAACACCCAATATCCTGTAAAAGAAATATCAACAGATTGATTCATAAATAGGAAGAAACACAGGCAAACAGCTTTATTTAGTGGATTAGTTAGTAGAACACTGTCCTCAATGTGGAGGTCGTTTGGTCAAATTGCGCCAAAGTTAAATATTTGTTATTTACGTTGATTAGTCAGCATATAATGACAAGTTCATGTGCAAACAACAAATACAATTTGGCTAATCTATGTGATAATTTGTGTGAGGCAACCTTTCATTACTTGGCTTAAATAATTGCCCTTCTTTTAGCATGCATCTTCAAGTTCAAGTTCAAACAATCCATGAACCACCACAAGGTATATTGTTTGGTTCCTGAAGTTAGGTCCCTAGTAAGGCAGATTCCAGTTCCAATGCTTGACAGTGACCTTAGTTAGAAATCCTCTGACCACATTAGCTATATACCCATCATTTTTAGTGCGTGGTCCTTGAATTGTCAGTGGGTAAAACAATGACTTAATGGATAGGTAGCCCATGCTATGGTCAAAGCCCCGACAGTCTGGCTGCAAAGTCCAGCCAGCGAAAGTACATGGTTCTTAGAACACTTTCTCTTTTAACCCACATCTTAACCCACTATATTTGAGTGTTGGTAATCCCCATAGACTATATACACAATCCACTCAGTTCCTGTAGTCAAGGGATTTAAGAGATTTTATACTCCTTCTTTATATTTGCATCTATGCCAGTTGCAGCAAGGAAGCAGCACCCGGGTTTACAGCCCCTTTTGCACTCTACCTTTTACCCCTCTTTTGTAATAGTCCATTGTAGCTATGCATGAGCTAACATATCATTCCCATTTTGGAGCTTGGATCAGGTTGTAGTCAATTCTATTTGCGGTCTCACTCAGATTTTGATGGCTTAGAAAAAAGTGAACTAATACTCTAAAAATATTTGTGTCAATGAGATTCATAACGTCTCTATCAGGAGCACAAACGTACAAGTTGGTAAATTGTATTAGTATCTTCAAACTCTGTGAGTGATAGTACACAGTGTAACAAACTTTTTTTTCTCCCATCAATGATGGGCGAAACTATTTTTCATCACGTGATTAACTTTTGACCAATCGTAGAGCAAGATTCTTAGTATGTGTAATATAATGGCGTATATTTGCACCACACAATATACACAATTAAAATAGAGCTTTAAAATCACTGTTATTCAAAGTTTTCATCACTTTTATTTATGAGATCAGTAATCTATATTAACCCTTTCAGGACTGGTCCCCAAAATATTCAGGCTCTGGTCTATGGAGAATACATGCTATACCCAAATCAATCAGTCCTGAACTGGTTAACATAGTCTAGCAAACTTATGTGAATACACACAATTAAAAACAGAAAATATCTTCAATCTAGTTCTTCATTATTATAGATGACAAATTATGTCAGTTATTTTGTGGCTAATTGTTGGTTCAAGAACATTGTTTGTCTAATATTATGACAAATGATTTGATGGCATCCCTTTTCATAATTACGACTGTAAGAACAGTGATACTTTATTGCTATTAACAGCCGTCAGTAGATTTCATGTTTCACACCTTACCAGATAATATTGGGGTACAACTGAAGAGCCTGCAGTAATGAGTCTACATTTGAGTAGGTCTCTGCATTGAACTTGAAATCCCCCTTGGAGATGTGGGGCAGGCATTCCTGTCATAACGAAACATAAAATATGGCAATGTCAATTTTATTTCATCCAGGCAGGACAAAATATCTAAAATAGGAATAAGTGTACATGTATAGTCATCAGAGCAATTTCACAACTCATCCGAGTTTATAGCTCAACTGACGCTTGGTGGGAAAACACTGCTGACCAGTGGTTGTAGGCACTGTATTGTGATTCAATGTCTCTATTATTGATTATATACCTCACATCGAGAATCCTGCAATCTGATTGGTTAAACGAGCGGGCCTCTATTTCAATATGCCCACTCAGAAAACAAACAAAATAAATAAAAACAAAACAAACAAAGTGGGCTCGGACGATCATATTGATTTTTTGCCCGCTCAGCAAACAAACAAAATAAATAAAAAAAAACAAACAGAGCAAACTTCGGCCAATCATATTGATTTTTTGCCCGCTCAGCAAACAAAGAAAATAATTAAAAACAAAACAAACAAAGCGGAATCCGGATGATCATATTGATTTTTTCACAAAATGCCCGTGTTATTAAAGCCTCTCTGCGAGCGAATGTCTTGTTTTAGCCATTTTAGCTTGCGATAGATGCTCGACCAGATTTCCCAAAGACTAATTCAAAATTAAATACAGAACATTTTTCCAGTGAATATCAATAAGTTCCAAAGAATATTCTAGAGATGCATTTCATGTATAACATGGCGATATTCGAATTTAAACATTCCAAAAATTGGGCACAATTTGCATCGTTGTCCTTCCTTGGCCGCGACAGTAATTTGTCATTCAGCAATTAACTTGCACAGCGGTGCATGCACTGCACTGCATCGTTTGTATTTGTAATGTACGTACTATTTTCCCCATTCAATTATACGTGTGTATGTAAAGTGGGTAAATTATTCACTTTGATGCGCGTGTTTTGCATTTTGGCGCGCTAGTATAGTACTGTTGTTAATGCGCGTAACCATGAATGGAAAGGTAGCGCAATACTCGCTCTGCGCTAGGACTATTACGCAAAGGGGGTCAGTGTCACAAACAGAAAGTGATGGTGCCATGATCAATGGTTTGTTTTCCTTTATATTATACTTTAATTTAATTTAAATCATTTATTTGTGTGATGATTACATGAATCAGTCAGATTATAGGTTTGTTCCGTATATAAAACAATTATTGACTGCTTTATTATTCGGGGCATATTGAAAATTATAGGCCCTCAGTGATCTCAAAACCATGATAAGACCCTCGGCGCAAGCGCCTCGGGTCATATCATGGTTTTGAGATCACCTCAGTCTATAATTTTCAATATGCCCCTCATAGCAGTCAATAATGTATATGATTCAACATTCTTCATTTGAAATGAAGACAACTCTGAGAAGTTGTGACCTGTTCAGCTCCAAAACATAACAGGTCCACATTATGAAACACTGTCTACAGTGGCCTCTTTTCTTTTCCCCTTACATGGTCATTGTACACAGGTTTAACTGTCTTAGCAAACACCTGTCTACATCAATCAACCTGCCTATAGTGACCACCTAAAGTGATCCCTTGCAGCTAAAAACAATGTTACAGAACCTGTCAATAAAGGTCACCTGTATATATACAGCGGTCACTTTTCTTGTTTCTTTTAGGTGGTCACTATTAAAAGGTTTATGCATTTTAGCAGCCAAGCCAACCTGCCTAAAGTGATCCCCTGCAGCTAGAATTAGTAAAACCTGTATAGAACCTGTCCATACAGGTCACCTGTATACAGTGGTCACTTTTCTTATTTCTTTTAGGTGGTCACTATACACAGGTTTACATCAGTCAACCATAGATAGTGATTACCAAAATGGATCCCGTGTAGATAAAAGAATTTTTTACAGAACCTGTCTATAAAGATCACCTGTATACAGTTTTTCCTCTCCCCCCCTATTTGTATGCTAATTGTATGCTATTTTTATGGAGCAGAAAATCAAAACAAAAACAAAATTTCTTGTTCAAATTAGTATATTTGTAATAAATTTGTATAATATTGTGTATGATGTTATTTTGACTATGGCACCCTGCTTGTCAAATTTCAATGCTCAATTGCTGATTCGAAATGTGATCAACTTGAGGCAATGTGTGAGCTAGGATCACCCATAATATTATACAGCTCTACAAAACATTTAAAACATCAGTCTCACTCAGGGGTGCCGGAGTGTTACAAGCCAAGGGACTGAGAACCTAGTTATTAATTATAAGATTGAGCCTGATTTCAGACTTCAGCTCAAAACTGATAACCCTGCTTATTTCTATGCTGCAGTAAAGTGGGGATATCCTGACTATTATACATGCAGTCCTGCATCAGGAACAGGCGCGCCGGAAGCAGTTTTGGATTGGGGGGGCAAAACCCTAAGGGGGCTCACGATTTATGTCTTTAGGGGCTCATGCCCAACCGCACTCACAGGCAGTGGCGTAGCGACGGGGGGGGGGCAGGGGCGGATCTAGCTTTTTGCTAAGGGGGGGGGGGTTTGACCCAATGACGATGCGGAGCATCGTCCAGCCACAATTTTGTTTTTTGCTATTTTGAACCCCCCTTAGTGATTTGTTCACCTTTTTTAACTTTCGTCCACGAGCCGCGAAGCGGCGATTTTTTTTTGCTATTTTGAATCCCCGTAAGTGATTTTTGTTCACCTTTTTTCACTTTCGTGCACAAGCCGTGAATTATTTTCGCTATTTTGAACCCCCGTAGGTGATTTTTTTTCACTTTTTGTTTCACTTTTTTTCACTGATACATTTTCACTTGGCAGCCCAAGGGGGGGGGGGGGGGGTTAAACCCCCTAAACCCCCCCCCCCCCGTAGATCCGCCACTGGAGGGGGGGGGGGGCACCCCCAATAATTTGGAAAAAACAATAGAAAACATAAGGGGACATTTTTTTGAAAAACAAAGAAATACATAAGGTGTGCCCCCCCCCCCAATAATTTTGCGTAGACCACTGCTCAAAGGGTTGCCATCTTCGAGTCAGAGGTGACATTGCGAGGATAAAGCGACTAATTAGCAGGGGGGAGCAAAGTAACTGAGCGGTGTCCCCCCCCCCCCCCTCCCATGGTAGGGAGCTTTTGCATTTTGGGACTTGCAATCGGGTGCATAAAAACATGATCCAACAACATAGCGTACAGCCACGGGAAAGATGTTGCATTTATATACTTGAAATGGTGCAATCTGGTGCATAAAACATAAACAATATGCCACATTTGTATGATCCAACATTATAGCTTACAGCCAAAAATGAGTCCCGAGGGAGCGAAGCGACCGAGGGCTGGGGCAGAGCCAGACGGGGAGGGTTTTGCATTTATTTACTTTAAATTGATGTATAACTTAGATTCTAAATGTTATAATTAACAAGTATTGGCTGATACATACCATGTTTTCTTTTCCTTTTTCTTTCTTTTCTTTTTTTTTTGAGGGGGGGGGCTTTTTGGGGGGCAAAAACGCGTTTTGCCCCCCCCCCCCACTTTTTGGATTGGGGGTGGGGGGGGGGGGGGGCGGCCGCCCCCCCTGCCCCCCCCCCCCCCCCCCCACTTCCGGTGCCTATGATAATATATACAGAGTAATAATATTCTGGTCACTAGCTATAGTTGACAAGTTCTGTGTCTGGGAGAAGAAAAAAATGTAGTACGGGTAAAAGATAATTATGGTAATACTACACGATGATATTTTCATATTTAGTTATACAACATTATGTCGTGGGAAGTTGTCGATACAATTTGAAAGAGTGCATTCGTTCCCCAATTGCTATCTTCAAAGAGCCATAGTTTTGTTTTTCTTACCCGATTAATATTCACCCATTTTATTACAATCGTCAAATAACGAAAACAACGGTTTGACCGGGTTTCATTGTCCTTAATTAAAGAAAAACTATATCCTTTTCAAAACTACTGAAAATTACATGTCATGCAGGAAATGGGACAATTATATAGCTATAATTATTCTGCATTGTTTCATATTATAAGTGGCCAACATTAAAATATATAGTCCGACCTTTCAGTTTCAATGACTAAAACAACAACAAATTGTTGCGACAATCATCAAAATGAAGTATATATTATTATCATCTTATAGTTAGAAAAAAAATCATATTTTCTGGAAAATTATGTGGTTTTGCTTTCATAATCATTACACAATCATTATGCGCAATAACAATTATTATATGATATAAAAACATTATTTATAATTTCCCCAAAGCATACATCGACATAGAAGAGACGTTTCTTTGCACAGATTATAGATAATTGCAAATCTCATGACTTTCACGATCAATTTTGCAGAGACGACGCAGAAAAGTTATCTGATATACAAACAAATGTTATCAACTACAAATAAAAAGAAATCTGCAACCGTGAAACAAAACAAATTTCGTTAAAATACAAACTGTAGAAAGGAAAGAAATTGACAGTCCTTGACTGTTCTGAATACACGATGGTGAATATCAACAATACTACCACCCTCAGTGACGGTATGGACCTCGAGAACTATTTTTGTTGTTGCTATTTTGAACCCCCGTAAGTGATTTCTGGTCACTTTTTTTTTTACTTTCGTCCACGAGCCGTGAATTATTTTCGCTATTTTGAACCCCCGTAGGTGATTTTTTTTCACTTTTTGTTTCACTTTTTTCACTGATACATTTTCACTTGGCAGCCCAAGGGGGGGGGGGGGGGTTAAACCCCCTAACCCCCCCCCCCCCCCCCCCCCGTAGATCCGCCACTGGAGGGGGGGGGCACCCCCCAATAATTTGGAAAAAACAATAGAAAACATAAGGGGACATTTTTTTGAAAAACAAAGAAATACATAAGGATTGCCCCCCCCCCCCCCCCTCCAATAATTTTGCGTAGATCACTGCTCAAAGGGTTGCCATCTTCGAGTCAGAGGTGACATTGCGAGGATAAAGCGACTAATTAGCAGGGGGGAGCAAAGTAACTGAGCGGTGTCCCCCCCCCCCCCCTCCCATGGTAGGGAGCTTTTGCATTTTTGGACTTGCAATCGGGTGCATAAAAACATGATCCAACAACATAGCGTACAGCCAAAAATGAGCCCCGAGGGAGCGAAGCGACCGAGGGCTGGGGCCGAACTAGAGGGGGTGGGTTTGGGAGGGGGTATCCCCCTCCCACGGGAAAGATTTTGCATTTATATACTTGAAATGGTGCAATCTGGTGCATAAAACATAAACAATATGCCACATTTGTATGATCCAACATCATAGCTTACAGCCAAAAATGAGTCCCGAGGGAGCGAAGCGACCGAGGGCTGGGGCAGAGCCAGACGGGGAGGGTTTTGCATTTATTTACTTGAAATAGTGCAATTTGGTGCACGTCACACAAACAGCCAGAGCAATAACAGTCGACACATGAACTACGTGGACCGGTACAGAAAAACCCACCGCAGACGTACCATACCCAAGTTACACAACAAACTGAGATTATTTATTTGCGCGCGAAGCGCGCAGCGAAAACTTTAAATGGATGTATAACTTAGATTCTAAATGTTATAATTAACAAGTATTGGCTGATACATACCATGTTTTCTTTTCCTTTTTCTTTCTTTTCTTTTTTTTTTGAGGGGGGGGGGGGCTTTTTGGGGGGGCAAAAACGCGTTTTGCCCCCCCACTTTTTGGATTGGGGGGGCGGCCGCCCCCCCTGCCCCCCCACTTCCGGCGCCTATGATCAGGAACATAATGCAACTATGTTTCCAAATGCAATCATGTTTTTCTGTTTCTGTAGAACAAAAAAATAAAATAAATAAGTAACAATTTTCATATTTCTGGCATTACATACGCTCATATGACAATGTCATCGAGTCCCAATTCCATTGCTCTAACTTTTGCTACACTTAGTACATGTATTGTAGGTTGTCAAATGCAATTTTAAGTACTGCTTTGCTCAAATGCCTCGACTCTAGGTTTTGTCTCTTTAGTGTGTACCGATAACATGATGTCATAGCAACATGTACATTGCACATGCCATATACATGCACACATATATACAAAATATGTTGGAATTCATGACATATTAGGTAACTTCAAATATCGATCAGGCGGACATCTGACAATTTTAACACTGTCCCAGATTTCAATATGTACAATGCATCATTCACATGCATGTACAATTTTTTTTAAACAATAATTTATACTCGGTTCTGCTGTTTGTATCAACATTTCTATGCTTTGGGATTAGTCTGTGTGAATTACATTTGCACTCCCAATTAGCTTTAGGTAAATTTTATTTAAATATTTAACCCTAACCAGGCCGGGTTATTTTGGCTATGCTATACGGGGGGGGGGGGGGGGGGGGTGGATTCCACCCCCCCCCCTGAGATCTCGGCCGCCGAACGCGCGGCCGCCACAAAATTTGGCACACAGATAGTTTGTGACATAATCTACAAGATTGCATTGTTATTTTTTTGAAAAAAATCAATTTCTAATTAATTATGCAAATTTATGCAAAAATCCCCTTTTTGTCTATAAATCACTAAATATGGCTCAGAATATGATAATTTTGTGCATGAATATTCTTTATGCCTTAATTAACAGGTTTTCAACATTAAAAATTGCGACAGCCAAAAAATTCCTTATGTATTTCTTTGTTTTGGGAATTTCTTATGTATTTCTTTGTTTTTTTACTTTTGTTTTTTTATTGTTTTTTTTGATGGAATAAATTATTAACCATTATTCAACAATTTTTAATCCAAAATTAAATGATTGCAGTGATTAGAATGAAAAATAATGAAGGTTTTGTCTATTCTAGGAGAAAATCAATTTCCATAGGATTTGTACACAAATCACAAAATTTAGCGATTTTCGGGCCGACACTCACTTACAAAAGGTCACGTGACTTTAGAATGGTATACCCGGTCGTCGCAAATTTTGTCTCAAAAGTTGCGCAAGACTTCAATGAAAAAACTCATGAAGTTGCGCGGCAATACCTGCGCGCGTTGCGGAATTATCGCGCGAAAAGTTGAGGGGGGGGTGGATTCCACCCCCCCCCCCCCCCCCCCCCCCCCCCCCCCCCCCCCGGCCTGGTTAGGGTTAAATGACTTGTAAGCATTTGATTATGAGATCACCAAAACAAAAAAGAAATACGTTTGACAAAAAAAGACTGGCATACCATATAGTCTGCTTTCATCTGTTCTATTGTCTCTATGAAGACTCTGTGGATGCTGCATATCATTTCCAAGGTCAGGTTACTCAGGTCAGGCATCAGACAGATAGCCGTAGCCATGTCTCTTGATGCTTGGTAGCCCAGATTTATGTCATACAATTTCAATGACTGGATCTGTGGGTTTAAAACATGTTCAATAACAAACGTTTGTGTGAACAGCAATGCCCAAATTCTCAATGGTGGGTTAAATTGAAAATTAAATAAAACCACATAAATTTGAGCAATTTCAGGCCATGGACCAAATTGGAAGTATCAATAGTAAATGTAATAAAAACATTTATGAAAATAACCTTGGGTTAAATTAAAGTCTGCATAAAGTCTGAACATGCACAAATTAGTGCTGAGTCAAAACTTAGTCATGTACCTTTAATATCTGACTGCCATAAATACATGTCTGCATCACTTTGTGAGATATTTATATCTTATTTACTGATTTATTGATTATCTTATTTCATCCTTCCAAATATTTTTTTCATTTGCATTAATTTCATCTGCACTTATATAGACACAGCTGCACAGTAGACAAATTGACCTTAATCAGTGATACACATCCAATACCATCGATGCATAGGCCTATACCCATGAACTCACTTGGCACAAACTTCTAATTTCTAACATACTCTGATTTTACTTTCATATAATATGCTTCATTTCAGATAATTAAATAAATCGGCTACTTTTCCACCTCATCCATATATAAGAACATCATTTTGACTAGGTTTTTCCAAATGCAGGTTTGATACACACATGGATAACTTTTGACCGTGATATGGACATCAGTAGCAGTGGCATTGCTAAGAGTGGGCAAAGGGGAAATTGCATAATGCGATAGTTGTAGTCCTCCTCACTGGCCCTTTGGGACAACATTCTCATGCATTTCTTGTTCCACAAGACACAATGATACTGACAGTGTTCATGAAGGATAATAACACACCAAGAATTGAGTCTGCATTTGTATACATTACCTTGATGGGTGCCTTTGCAGCTGACATGCATGTAGCTCTGACATCAAGTTCATCTGACCCTGGGTTTGTCAGCCTTGTTGTTAGGTCATTGGGGCTCTTTCTGTGAACCTGGCATACACATAAAATAACACATTAAAAAAGTAACACATACAAATATATAACACATGATTATTTCAATTTAATTAACATTCTTGAACATGTAATTATAATAGATGGATAAAAAGTAGCTTACAATAAAACAAGTCAAATATTCTTTATTCTAAGTGGTGTTCCTGAAAAGGTTCCACTCATCACTCAACATTTGTATCAGCTGTATGTTATGACCATCAACAGAATAAAGAGTATTGAGATGAAATGTTGGTGAATCACCAGAAAGAATATAGAAGTGACTTAAATTGTAAAATTCCTTCTTCAAACTTCAGCTTATGAATATACAATATCCATAAATTATTGCCTTTTCAAGATTTATTTTTCAATTATTCATATTCTCAACACAAAAAGAAACTGGGCAATTGTTTGATTGAACATTTTCATATCTGTATATGATAATCTGTACAAAACCGTAAGATAATACTCTGCCAGTTAGACATTACTTGTTACTTTCACGTTTATTTTTTAAAATGAGAGAAAAACGCGATATAGACTGTTTGTCATTTTAAAAGTCAATCCTATCCATAATTTTTGACATTCACGAAAGCCTGAATCTGTCTTGATCTGAAAACTTCTCAAAAACCACCTTCCCTAATCCAACAATCTTCCAAAATGGTGGTCACTGGTTCTCATGGGGAAGTTTCTAACATATTCTGTCTCCAGATAACTCCAGTTTAAACTTGCCAGTGACTCAGACAAGCAGCATTTTTATAATACAGACCTATTTGCCTTAGTATACTGGTAAGCCATGTTTTTTTTCCATTTTAACAATTGTTGAGAAAAGACTTTGCTATTGTTAATTGACTGTGGCAAGTCATGCATGAATAATTCCATCTTAAATGTTGTGCCGGTTGATAGAAGAGTTATTTTTCTCCTAATAATGTGATATAAAATATTGTATAGTTATCATATAATATTAAATATTTCAACTTTTAACATGTCATGTTTTGTGCCGAGTACAGTTATCCCTGGACCTTTATAATTTGTATCTCATGACCCCAAATCAAAATAAATCATCTAGTATTCATGATGCACAGTGTACCAACTGGTTTGATGATGACCCGTAATTTGTTTCAAAATGATATGCTGTGTTAACCACAATGAAGGCAATCACACATGCCTCCAGCATCTTTCTGATAGAATCAATAAATTTGTATAAATACCATCCTTGTTGATGCCTCCAATGCCAGCTGCTGGAAGAATGAATCAGGCAGTTTTGGCATGAACGATTCCTGCAGGGTTACATGCTTCATGTTTGATGAGCACAGCCATCTTGCCAGGTCTTTTGCTGCCAAGTTGGAGTTGCTCAAATCCATCCTATGGAGAGCAATAGACTGCACCTGGAATTTAGAAATCACTAGTAAATGTTAATGTCAAATAACTGACTGACAGGAATACACGATTTAGTTTTAACATAGGTCACATTCAAGGAGAACAGCCATTTCTCTAACCCACAAGAGGTCGAAATTCCTCCTGGAGTCGAGGTGATTGCAGGTATAACCCTATTTTTTACTAAAGAAACAACATAATTTATTTTGAAAAAACGATTTGAGTACTACTGTTAATAAGTGACTTGCTCCTCAGTGCTTTAAAACGATGGCAAAAAACAACTGGAACAATTATACATATCGAGACATAAGATAAGGGTGATACATGTATCAAGGTGATAGACAAAATATGAGATTCTGCACTGACCTGGCTCTCTAGCATTCTTTATTTTATGCTGCTTGTATCAACTTTAGGCAAAATGCCTAGAGATGGCAACAGCATTATGTAGCTACTGTTTGCACAAACTGAGGCATAGGGTATGTGCATGGGACTAGCATTATTTTTATGATCAAAATCCATATAAGCAAAATGAAAAACATGTGCAGCTGAAATAATCATATGCCTATATACACACTCGTGTCTTCTCCCTACTAGTACTGGTATAAACAATATTTCATTTAGTATCAAATAATGTTGATTTCTTTTAAAGGGTCAAATCCCTATTCCAAATTTTCAACCTATAAAATAAGAAATATTACAGTTTCATGAGATGTCTGTAAATAAATGTATTATAAATCATAGTCATCATTGGTCGAATCCACACATGATCTTGCACACTACATGTACAGTATGTATATGAGCTCTCCGCAAGAGCCTGCAGCCATAGAGCAAACTAAGCCCAAGCTAATTTACACACAACCAAGCTAGTACCCATGCATACATCTGGCAGCTCTTCACTGATTGGATCTGAAAGGGTTCACATGATTACATAGATGAAGAATGACATTTACATACCATGGCATCTTGTCCTTTGTAGCAAGGATGCTGTAGAAGTTGTCATGCACAGTACAGAATGCCATATTGGACATAGTCATCATGTGATAAGTCAATTACCTGTTCACGGATTGGAACTGAAAGGGTCATGCATAGTACAGCTGCCCAAGATAGTCATCATGTGATAAAGTCAATGACCTGTTCATTGATTGGATCTGAAATGGTTAACATGATGACATAACTGAAGAATGACATTTACATACCATACATACCATGGTGCCTTTTCCCTTTGTAGCAAGGATGGTGTAGAAGTTGTCATGGAGAGTACATTCATACAATGTAACTGTCTTGAGAGAATGCGACGTGCAGATAGCTTCTGCTAGGCCAGTAGAGAGCATCAATTTACAGTCTCTCTGTATTACCTTCAACTCAGCCTGTATTGTAGGGTTAAACACACAGACATAAAGTATAGTGTCATAAATATACCACCTCAATGCAGAGTCTCCTGCCTTTATGCCAAGTCTTCACTAGGACAAGAATATACTAAAAGAAATAAATAAGGATGTTAGTGCACAATAATGAATAAACATACACTGCAGTTAGTTATAATATACATATACATATACACAACTTAAATACCTATACACAGTGCAAATGTTTAAATGATGTTGTTTAATATGCAAGTTTAAAAGTGCAATATTAGAATTACATATTATCAGCAAATTTAGCATGCTAGAGTAAGTTCCCTACTCTTGAACTTAAGTTGATAACAGCTAGTGTATAATGTGTTTGTATGATCATTGAAAGTCAATAGTTATCATTCTACAGTGCAAATATCCATTATTTACGATGATCTACACTCAACTGTTAACACAATATGTGCTAGTCTGACAACTGTATCTTTCAGCCCTTTTCCTTTTTAAAAAGTCAATATATTACATTCCATAGATTAACAGATTCAACGTCAATGTGTAGGATTTATTAAAAATTATATACTTCATTTCAGTGATATAGCTAATATAAGCCAAACCCTACAACTTTTCTTCCAATGTGAAAAATCTTAGGGTCATCTGACTCTCTGGCCTAGGGCCCAGGGCCACACACATTTTAGAAATCTTGATATTACTTGCCTTTACTACAAAAAGGAGTATTTACTGGTGTGAGGTTATCCCTATAAATGGCTGGATTATGGTCCCTGTATCCAATATAATTTAAAAGAATGTAATTTTACAGTCCTTATCCTAGGGACATCTGATCCTCTGTCCTAGGGCCACTCAAATCTGATAAATCTTAATTTCACTTGCCGGACTGGACTACTACATAACCAAAATGGCTGAATTATGATGCATGTAACAAATTTATAATTCAAGTATGCATGTATAAAGAAACAGATTGGTATGGAGAGTGTTTTTAAAGACATACATGTAGAGTAAAATATACACAAGTTTCATGCGATAAAGTATGTCTTTTACCCTCCAGCTCTTCTTGAAAAGCATTGTGGATATGGAAATAATTGACTTTAGCTATTGTTGCCTTTTTGAAACTATAACTTTGTATTTTCATTGTATGTTTGTTTTTTAAAGTGTTTAATCAATTTCGAATTGAATTGAATTGAATCGAATCAAATTGAACAAATACAATAACTTTGTATTCTTTTAATGATTGGCAAACTGAGTATGCAAATTGTTTTGTTTAAAAAGACATAATGTGAAATGTGAATGTATGAAATATTATGGGATCCAGCTAAAATCTAAGTCTACTTACGAAGTCTGGTTGGACAAACATGTATCCTGCTAGTGTGTGAGCAGTCCTCCCAGCTATGTCCTCTCTCTGAATGGTCATTGCTTTCATATCAGACAATGCATTCATCTTCACCAATTCAGCCGCATCTTTGTCATGGCATTCAAATGCTACATCCACCAGGAAATCCCTCTCCCTCTTCTTCCTCTCCATCTCCAGTTGCTTTTTCCCGCTGTTTTCCCGCTGCTCCTCTGCCTGGATGCCTTGGGCTTTCAATGTACAAGACTTGCTCATCCTGGTCAGGACATCAATCCCAACCTCCTTGTCCTGCGCCGTGCAGAAGTACAGCAGGTATCTCAACTCCTCCTTCTTTGGCAGCACCACCTCATCCAACAGCCGCTCATACTCTACGTGGTCGGAATGAAAGAGTAAAGCGAGGTGTATTCCCGCCATATACTCCTGGAAGAGTTTATGGGGGAAACAAACTGTAGACTGCACAGGGGACTGGGTCGTATCATGCCTCTGTGCCCTTGGAATGAGCTTCTTTTCTTTTGTCAGGACTCCTACTTTGCAGGCTGTCATCATTGCCTCCTCACAGTCCTCAAATTCCTTCTCATTGAAGACCATGTTACTATCTACGAGACCATCAAAGGCAATCTTAGCAACTGGCTTAAACAGCTCATTAATTTTCTTATGATACCTGGTACGCTCTGGATCATCTAGCTGCTTGTAGGTCTTGTTGGCAAAGTGCTCCTTGAGAAATAGAAACATCTCCTTGAACAGCTGCGAAAACGTCTGCATCTGTTGGATTATTCTACATATTTCTTCCCCCAGTTCATTCCACATCAAGCACAGCATGGAAATGTAGATTGGGAAAGGCGCCATATTCTCTGAGATGATGTCATTGTCCTGTATAAACTGGATCAGATTAGTGGCTTTCACTTTGTCATTCTCGAAGTACTTCTTGATGTACACCGAGATGTTTTCTTTGGTGAATCCCTGAACACTGATGAAGGAATAGATCTTGCTCAGCTTGGTATCCCATCTAATCTGATTTGCCTTCCAGGGACGGGATGTCACCAGGACAAGACATGTTTCCAGTTGGTCTGAAGAGAGAGTCTCTACAATATTTGTCTCAGGAGTAGCGGTGTGACTAGCTTGAGAAGCCTCAGTTGAACATGTAGTTGTGTTTGTGTTCTCTCTTGTTTTGGGGAGATCTCTATCTGCCTGGGTGCTTTCTGGTATGATATCCTTCTTGAACTCATCTAGCCCATCATAGATGATGAAGACCTTGTCTGGATGAAGTAGGATGTACTCATCCAGCTGGCTGGCTCGAACTGTATTGCCTTTTGTCAGGTAACTTTTTACTATTTCCCCAAGGGTGCAATTCTCTGATTCTCGCAATGGAACAACAATGACCATGTCAAATTGCTCAAATTGTGTTCCATTGACCCAGTCCCATGCTATCTTAGCACAGAATGTGGTCTTGCCAACTCCAGCTTCTCCCTGCACTATCATTCGTTTGGGTAGTTGCCCATTAACCTTGATGTTCAGGAGGTCTTTGTAATCTAATACTTTCCAGGATTTGCCATCTTCATGCATCTTCAAGTTTGTGTAGATGTCTTCAAATTGACGAAGGGAAAGGGGATCTAGGGGATCGTCTCTTATCTTACACAGGTTTGTTCGATAGAAGAATCTCAGATCTTTGCAGCACCTTTTTACCTCGTCCTCTGAGAGCGGCGATGCGGATCCATCGGATGATGCCTGACCTACAAAGAAAAAGGAAAAGTATTGCTTGTACATCTCAGAAACGATTCAAGTTATTGAAACTCTTACAGTGTGTAAAACCAATACTGGTGGGAAATAAAAAGTTGTGTTTTTGCTTTTTCCATGTTGGGCAAAGGATACTAATTAATGATATTCTAAATGGATCTACTAACTACACTGCCAGTGAAAAGAAAAACAAGAACAAAAAACACAACTTTCTGGTGACACACAGTCACTCACTGAACTCCACATCATCATGTCACTGCATTTTTCTCTTTTGTCACTTTGACAACATCTAGTTTAATTTAAACATGTAAAGAAACTGACCAGAAATATATAATGTTATTGAAAAAGAGCAAAGAAAATGGGATTCCAACAGGATTCGAGCCCGAGACCTCCAGATTGGTAGACCAGTGCTCTTACCGACTGAGCATCTAGTTTAAACATCTAGTTTAGTGACATGTTCTTAACAGAATACTGAAATGTTCCTGTCCTCTTATTTTGATTATGTTGAGTTCAGTGACTGTCATCCTTTAAGTTCTGCTTAGATTATTTTGAGTGACAGTGTATGTTGATACATGCAACAAAATGACAAAGCTTTGATACGTTGTTTACAGTAAAGCGCCTAGAGATAATGTTATATTAGGCGCTATATAAATTGAATATATTATTATTATTAAAACAGTAGTCTGATATTTAATCACTATTTTGTCAAAATTAAATCATAATTACTCAAATAACCAAGTGATTGAACAAGATCAACGCCGAATTAACCAGTTCCCTACGATATTCTAAAATATCCATAGACTTTGTACACAGACCACTCGGTTCCCGTGGTCAAGAGTTTACTATTAGTAAGAGGTGAACACCAAGGCATGAAACAACTACTAGAGTTGCACTAAAGTTACTTTACCCATGTAATAGAAATATAACTGTATCAATAGGAAATCAAAGTTCATCTCTCTATTTCATATATATTTCAAACTAAGAAATGTACACAAATTTTCACAAAAAGGAATTAATTGAAAAGGAGCTATGAACAATATGCTTTGCCATGAATAGAACCCGAGACCTCCGGATTGCTAGACAGGTGCTCAACCCATTGAGCCACGAATACTCTTGAATGGGGGATGACATGAAGTGATGTAGCTTTTTTCAATCATTTAAAATATTAATTACAACAATTAATACAACGTTGTGTGATCCCGTGCACTTTCTGTAGAAAAGTTGATCTAATTATCCTTGGGTTAGTGCCCGGTTTATATAACTTCTGACTAATCGCGCAATGAAGTTTCATGGGAACACCCCAATTCAAGAGTTTTCGTGGCTCAATGGGTTGAGCACCGGTCTATTTTTCTTTGCACGTTTGTAATCATTTAAGATATTTCCAGTCAGTTTCCTCTATGTTTGAATTAAAAAAGTAATTAAACAAATCGCACTAAACCCAAAACAAACAAGATTATGATTAATTTAAGAAGCTTACCTCTTCTTTCATATCTCATCCCTGAAGCAGTGCTTTCCACTGGAGATGCTGATGGTGAATCTATTAACACCAGAAATAAAAGTGATACACTACATGAGCATCAATAATTTCCATTATTCCAATTAGTTTTAAATCATATAAAGTATGCATGGCTCAACACTTACACCGGACTGCTGGCCTGGTGTCACTAAATGTATGTTTAATATTTGAGCAAACAAAGATTCTATGAGAGTCATTTTGGGGTGGCTCAATTGGGCAACCGGATATTCAAACTGACATTGACAGGAGTAAATCTTGAAATCTGTCATCTCAAGCTTGCCTTATTTATAACCAATGTTTTTAGAGTGTGCATTTTTTTTATTGGCACATATTTTAAAAGTCAAATTCAATTTAGAGGGCATCAAAGTTGAGTTTAAGGCCACAAAAAGAAAAATATTTTACTGACACAACCAGGCCATGAATTTGCAAAAAATCAAATGTAGAAAACAGAAGATAACTGGATAGATGTATATGTACAGTTTGTTTTATACTTACTGAGAAGTGAATACACCCTTTTAACCCATTCCCTTCAAGGTTCTGAAATCCAAATAGACTTTGTACATAGCTCACCTGGCTCTCATGGGCAAGGGATTAATGTATAAAGTGATATTTTGATTATACAGAGGTAGTGTGCAACAATTAGATTCATACCAAGGCCTGACAAAAAACATTCATTTGTATTTCAAATTGGGCAGCTGGAAAACGAGGCCAAATTACTGCATATGAACTAAAGATAAATCAGAGAGAGATACATTGCATACCTCTTGGAAGATGCTCATCTGCTATCCTGCATAGCTTTGCCTTCACCAATGCTTCCCTGAGGACAGACTTCTTCTCAGCCTTTCTCACAGTGCCATGCCAGTCTAGTAGCATCTGCAGTGTCCCTTCAGTAGTCACTTGATCAAACCGCATATTGGTCTTGATGTAGTTCCTAATCTCTCCCCATCGGAACCCAAGCACTTTCCCCAAGGCTCTAATCTTGCCATTGTCAGTGACATCCTTAGCTATTTCACAGAGGATATCATCAAGACTGGGGAAAATAAAAGTACACATACAAGTATTAATAAAGACTTTGAAAAAAATGACCATCAACAAAATATTATAGTTTTATGCAGATGTCTTTGGAAAGGAGTAGAGGTGTTGCAACCCATCTGAAAGTGGAAAGGGTCAAAAGACAACTTTATCTCACAAGCAAACAAAGAGGGTGTCTCCATATCAATGCCAGATTGTCCTTTTACTAAGGTGCTCCATTAATTTGTCACTTCTTCTGGCCTAGATGTTGACTGCATACACTGTTGGTCCTCCTAGGGCAAGATTACATGCGTACACTTGATAAATGTGTCAGTTTTCACTGCCTCTTTCCCTGAATCATCACTACATGCACTATGGACACTCCTAGAGTGAGATTACATGTAGATGCATACACTCTATCATGCAGACTTTGATGTTTACTTCTGGCAGATAGAAAAAGGTGAAGTATGGTGAAACACACTGCAAGTATGACAGCAAAAATAATACTTGTTATTTAAAGTGGACCACCAGGTAAAGAGCAGCACATAATTATATGTTTGAGGTGTATAGCTGGGGTCTATAGCTGGCAGGTAGAGTAGAGTCAGAACCCATCTTGTGGCCTATGTTGGCCCTCCTCGTGTGACATCACATGCACACACTCCTTCATGCAGACTTTGAAATGTACTTCTGGCAGATAGAAAAAGTCGAAGAATAGTGAAACACACTGCAAGTATGACATGGAGACATGTAATTTGAAGGGGACCACCAGGCATAGAACACACACAGTAATGTTTTGTTACCTTTGTGTGATATTGAATAGATGACCAACACTATGCAAATGATTTAGAAATTTTGTTTTCTAAAGAT
This sequence comes from Echinarachnius parma, assembly GCA_037951105.1. Taxonomy (NCBI): domain Eukaryota; kingdom Metazoa; phylum Echinodermata; class Echinoidea; order Clypeasteroida; family Echinarachniidae; genus Echinarachnius; species Echinarachnius parma. The sequence continues at coordinate 105,552 of JBAMJV010001574.1, read as the reverse complement.
ATTATATAAATGTTCACAAAGTTGTTTTTTTCTTGCTTCCAATGTAGTTAAATTGCACAATGAAAGAGCAAAAGTGGCATATAGTCACCTCCCAATATTATTCTGAGGACTCTCTTTAGAATTCGTTCTAAATTTAATATTTGCTTTTGAGTAATATTTCCATTCAAAACCGGGACACAATAATTAAGTACTGGTCTTACGTATCCCATGTATAGTTAAACGATCATTAAGATGATAATATTGTAGACTTAGATTGTTTTTTTTATTTATGTAATATGACAAATACTCATAAACTTGCAGTTTGGTACCTTGAATTTTGGTAAAATATTGATATTAAACTTATAATAGGTACATAATTATTCATTTTTAAATTATGCTTAATTAATTTTAATTGAAATATCAATATTAGAATAGTCTTGCTCTCATATAATAATGATTTCACAATAGGTATTCAGCTGATAGGTATAAATGATAAATATATTATAATTAATTAATTGCTTGGTGATTAATAACTTAGAACAGTTTTAATTATGAATTACTTTATATTACCTATATAGTTATGAATTGCTGTATACAATTCATTGTTGGAAATGTGGTTGATTAGCAATTATGCACAATGATCTGATATTTGTTCTTTGTGTAATGTAGCTTTGTTTATTTTATAGTGATTCACTTTTGTAAATTTTGTTGTTCCAATTCATTCAAATTCGAATGTAACAATTGCTATATTGTATTGTTTATACTATGTATGTTTTGATGTTCAATGTACACTGATCCTTTCAGCACTGCTGCTGATCAGTTTGAAATGTATACCAAAATAAATAAATAAATAAATAAATAAATAAATAAAATTTATAAACAATACAATTACCACCACTTACGGAACCAATATGGCCTCATGGTTCCGTATGCATTCGCCAAACGTCTGCGAGTGTGTCAATTCTATTCATGCGTAAGTTAGATACAATAGAATCACAGACTATGTCCATACTTTAGACACATCATGCCCAGAGGCATTGGATGAGAGAGAGAAAAAAAATCTTTAGTAGTCCATTCCATCAACAAGTTCACAAAAAAAAAAATTGGAAAACGCTTCACCATTCTACAGCATGCGTTCATGAGTTTCGATACGATTTGATCCATGACAGAGATTGTTAATAAATCAATTATACCATTTGCACGGTAGATGCGTTGAAGTTTGTTTTCATGGGGTGGGTGAATCTAAAGATAACTTCCCCACCAAATGTACAGATCTATGCCAGCGATCATTATACATGTATTTGTATACAACATTTTTGTTTAATCCTTAGCTTCACCTCTACAAAACCAAACTATGGAGTACATCATTAGACTCTGGCACACGGAGGGGATGGCAGCCTAAGACCTGAGAAGTGGCAGATTTATTGTGATTAATCTGTCAAAGCAAACAAGCAATTCAATTATCCCAGAATTCTGGAAAATATATCCCCTTAAAGGCCTTAACTTCCATCTACACATTTAAAGTGCCTCCTCCGAGGTGCTTCTTTTCAAGAAATAACCTAATTCGCTTGAAAAAAATCATGATCCTTGTGCTCCTTTAGTACCAAAAAAAGCCCTCACCCCCATGTTACCCTGCCAGTTCATACCTTTTCTGAGGCTCTGTACGTGGGCCAGGGCCAGGGTTGGTCTCAACGTCTCCCGCCCTCATGAGGTTGATTGTGGTCAGGTAGAGCTTGCACAGATGTTCACTATGATGATCCACATGGGATGAACAGGGTGACTTTGCAGCAGCCATCTATGAAAGAACAAGAGTTTGATTGAAATGGAGATTTATGTATTTGCACATGAGTCGATGCAAGGGACATAGGTTCATTTCCATCTGCGGCATGTGCGTCCTTCTGCAAGGCATATAACAGAGTTCACAATTTGAAGAAAAAAAACAATACAAACATGTTGTTAATTTTTAAGATTAAAGGCAAAAGCTTCAATTATAGATAACACAAAATATAATTTTTCAAATGAGACCTCACTAATGTTGTATCCAGACTAAGTTTGGAGGGTATGATAAAAACTATTGATTTTTCATTGTCATTTTCATTTTTCAGCAGGTTAGCTTACAATAACCTTGAATTAATTGCTAAACATATCTCTGTTGTTGTATATACTCTTCACAGGGCTGGACACTAGCATTGTCCTGATTGACCGGGGAAAGGAAGAATTGGGCGAGGAAAATTTGTTTAGTTTGGTTGCCAGGTCGAAGTAAGCATGTGAAAGTACATGTTAATTTGCATCTATGATTTTACTCGTCCAAATGGGCCAGTAGAAAAAGAAGAAAGTGATGGAGGCCAGCCTTCATAATATACTTCTTGAAACCCAGGAGTGCATCTGTGCATTACCTGGTAGGGTAATTAGGCATCATGCAGGTCTAACTATATAGCCCAATTAATACACCTGTGTGGCTCCTTGTTGGCTGCATGTTGAAATGACACATTATAGTCCTGTGCCTACAGCACTAACAAGGTAGATTATGTTGCATTTATAGTGCCATATGGATGCTTTATCTGTTTTAGAATGATATTGAGCCAGCCAAGATGTATACACACTCGTACCAACATTACCATACTGTTGTGTGGAGCAGGTAATGCTTAAAGACAATGCATGATTGGTGTCTGATAATTGAATGCCAACAAAATGCATTGTCTACATACTCTGTGCTACATGGTTGTAGGCAGGCTTGTTTATGGTCATACAATGACAGGGGCTCAAGCCCAGGAGCACCCCTCCCCCCTCGCTACGCCAGTGTAAGTGTTCAGACATGTAATTCTTCCCCCAATTCGGGTCCTACTAATAACCAAGTAGCACTACGAAGCATAGCTAACTGCCTTAGCGTTGTTCGTATGCTTGTTCCTCCCGCACCGCTCGTTCATTCTCGGCCCCCGTGCGCGTACAGCAATATACGCACATGTACACGTAATCTTCGTGGAGGTGGGTATCGCGATCAGAGGGCATTGCGCGTTTAGTGGGCCTGTAGTAGCGATAGTGGAATGGATGCATTATAGTGGGCTCTGCGCGGTATAAAACGTTAACAATCGGAACTATACGAAGCACTGCGAAGAGCACCCTGTACTAAAAATCCTATATGGCTGCCCTCCCACTGCACTGAATTGCACTCCGCACAGAACTATAATGGCACTAGTTAATGAAACCCGATTTACACTTCTAACCTTAAACGTTCTTGTTGTTTTATCATATTGTAGATAAAATTATTGTTGGAATGAAAAGTGGCGTAGCTAGGATAGTTTTTAGATCCCCATCATTCGATCTAGATGATTGCCCCAAACTGAAATGAATATGTCATGAATGGTCCGATTTGCATTTTCATATCTTATGCCCCACAAATCTTCTGTGCCCCCCACCCTCCCTACCCCGTTAAAATGCATACTTCCATGAAAAATGGTAAACAGATATCGATCAGCACCAAGACACATTTATTTAAAGGTTTTTTTTTACACATGTATGCAAATTGAATCAATTATTTGTATAAACAGTTTCGATTTGGGGCCATCTAGAAGGATGGGGAACTCAAGAAGGTCAAAGTCCAACCACCCCCCCTCCCCCCGAATCTTAGCAAATTTGAAGGGGGTCGGGTGAACACCACTGTACTGGTTGATTTGACGTGGATTGACCCAGCTATGTGTGGTTTATATTATAATGTGGAGCACTGCATTGTCAAATATACAAAATTGAATGCAACGCCAACTTCATTTTAATAATATATCAATGCATTGCCTACGTCTACAAAACACAACAATATTGTATCGTGCGTAAATAGTTTCTACAAAGCCACTTGCAAGCCAAGGCTAAATCTTTGAAATATTCAGATTCAGATTCATCTAATAAAAAGTAATAATATTATAAATTGTGGTTGAAAAACACAACATCCGATTTTGGACTCGTGAAAACACAATACAATCATTCACGTATAGACAAGTATAGCTATATAGAACATTTGAAATTTAATATAATAATATAATTATACTTGGTACTTGGTAGTTTATTCCTCCAAAACACTCCATAGGAGTTTTAACTGGAGGTGGGTCCGAGAGAGTGGTTAGCCCCACATCTACTAGTAAATAGGTCCAGTGAACTGGACCATTTACACGCAACATATAGGAACTCGTGTATGCATCATGTACCTGCCTGACATTATCGGTGTCAACTCATTCATTCCACCTTTAAAAAACATTGTATACAAACACTGCTGTACACGACATATTAAGTCGTGTTTTAAGTTATCATTCGCTGCTTTTCAATGGTTAAATTACTTACAAATGTTAATGTCTTTTCGTCAGTTGTTGACTCCTACCCGAAGCTCGGCCATCTTTGAAGAAGTGAAGCTACGACGCGCCCGCCGCGCCCACCCTAGGACCAATGCCATATAGAAAGCACAGTAAACAAATTTGTGAGATTTACCAAAAATGTAAAACTATCTCTAGCTATAATAAAGTATTATCTCACCAAATTAATCAACTGTGGATAGTAGGAGGGTAGAATTAAACACAATTTGAAACTTACATTGAGCCTTCTGATGTAAAAAGTACTTTTAATTCCTATTTGAGAATTGTGTACTGCAATGGATCTGATCCAATCTGGTCAGAGCTGTACTGCCCTCTAAATGCAAAAGTAGACCAGTTGTTTACATGTTTAGGCTTATGCCCAGTAACATTCTTAAATTCCTACTGAAACTGCAGAACAGTGGTACAAAAAACTTCAATGACAAGGTGACTGAAAGGATCTTACATCTCTGTCCATTGTCTGTGAATGTGTGAATTGACTGCCTGGCCATAGGCCCTGGTTTAGCTTTTGTAACAAAGAATGTAGGTCAATAATCTGTGACTATAAAGAATTCTTAAATCTTTACAGCCAGCTTTGATTCTACTTATAAGATTAACATGGTCATGATTCAATGAAGCCTTCATTCAATCATGACCATGTTAATCTTATATTAGATAGTTCAAAGTTTGTAAGAATTCTTTAGAGTGAAGACATGCTATAATTGTTTGTTGAACAAAGCCATATTACAGCCATAACACAGCATCAAATTAATAGTGTGAAAAACATCTAGTTTAAGGCTAGGCAGACAGGGGATTTCCCCAGTGTTTACTGGGACAATGAGGGCAGCTGACTATCACACTTTTTTACCAGGCAATGGAGTAAGGGGTTAATGCAGCATGCTGTTAACCCCTTGTCTTGTAGGGGTGCGCCGCGCCCGCCTACGGTGATCATAAGCTAACCGTATAGTAAACAAGCTGCACTGGGGAACAAGCACGCATGGAGTGCTTAGCCTTAACACAAGCCGTATACTCTTTTTTCTGAAAGAGGGCGCTAAACACGTACACATATTAAAATCTGCGCAACATTTTTAGAAACCACGGAGTAGATCAAAACAAATAAAAAACATCTGTAAAGAAGAATAATGAACCTTTTTTGGCGTCATGTATCTAGCAAGCGCTAGTAACGTTCCTGTGCGATTCTTGTCAATAGATGGCTCACTGTTTTTATGTGCATTTTTAATTCAGTGTACATGTGGAACACGTTTCGGGGTGTGCTGGAACTTACTAATTTTTTTCCAGAGAAAAAGAGCTCAAATGCCAGGAAAGGGAATAGAAAGGACAACAAAAATAGCATATTTGGTATGTATAGTAGTTTAACTTTATTAATTTCTACAACATTCACCACCAACACCACTGTCAAAACCAAAATAGCAACACATACTTGTTGCACGGGCTTGAACATGTTGTCAAATAAGGAGCACGTATAACCAATGCTAATTGACCTATGTGTGGTTAGCCCCTAAGGACAGAAGGGTCCTTAATAACAATATGTAAAACAGATAAGTAATTATTACATTGTCATTGCCATTGCATTGGCATGCAATTAGGGATTTGCAAAAAAGACATTATCATGCTGCATGTAGAAAGAATCAAAGAAAGATGTCTTAAAAGTTAAAAGACTCTTATTTTACGAACCTGAAAGTAACTGAAAGCTTTGGTTTCACAATTGTCCCAAACCAGAGTTCAGTACCTGGGCCATCCAGATCGTCGGCACATCATATCCTGTGACTGAAATTGAGAAATCAGCGCTACTATCCTAACAAAACGTGTTCTATTCAGTTCTGCTTCTAGCTTGACTTGTAGGCTAGGGGTGCCGTGCTACCACCAGGGTTGCCAGATCTCGGCTAGTCTTGACGGCCAGACTCTTTACGTTTCACGGCCAAATTCGGCCAAACTTTTTTTTTCACGGCCAACTTTCACGGCCAAATTGTATCTACATAAAAAAGCAATATAGGTATACCCCCATGCAAAATCTCTAAAAAGTCAGGCTCTCGACACACTGTCATACATTTCCCAATGTTTAAATAATGCCTATGATATTGATTTAACAGATCTTAGTAAGAAAACGGCAATATTTAGAAGAAAAAAGGATAACAAGTTTGGATATAAAAATACACACGGGTCTGACATAGATGTCATGGCCAAGGGGAATAGGTCTAATAGAAATAGTTATGTCAAATTTGTACGTGTTGGTCACGTGAATAGAGGGGTATGGGAGTTTAGGCGTACCATTATCTCCCAAAATAATATTCTTATAAATGAACACCTTTAGTAGTCCACTCTATCAACAAATTCACAAAAATATGTTTCCAGAAAAAATATATACAAAAACGCATTGTTCATGTGTCTGAATTACGAACAAGACTAATTTGTCCAGAGCGCGTGTTTCTATCAACGCGCTCTCTCCGAACGTCCAGATCGAGCGAACGAATCGTCCAGGATTCTCTCCAAACACATACGCGTGAATTTGTTTGGCCCGTTCTCGCTCGCATGGCAAATGATAGGAATGTTGTACACATTATTTCAAGTTGTATTACATTTTAAAATAGTTTTAAGGATATCATTTTCTGTTTAATTATGAAAAAGGCCAGAAATGAAAATTCACGGCCAGATTTTCTTTTTACGGCCAAAATTCGGCCAAATTTGTTTGGCCGTGAAGTTATTTTTTTTCACGGCCAAACTAAATTTTATTCGGCCAGATTTCTGGAATCTGGCCGAAAAAAAGGCCAAATGGCAACCCTGGCTACCACCAGTATTCCAGCCCGATACCAACGGGTGTAACGAAGATCCCTAGTACCCGCGGTCGATCGCGGCTGGGGTACGGTACCGCATGTACGTACAACTGCGCTGCACTGCTGACTGGTATCGGATCGGAGCGGGGAATCCCCCCAAACGTAATGCGAAACTCGGCTCGTCATTGGTGCATGCTGTGTGTAAGTGCAGGGCGCCAGCTACCGTGGATATATAACCAGCAAGCCGTCTTTGTGAAGTGACTTGGCTGTGGCTGTAAGGGGGGGGGGGGGGGGGGGGGCAATTACTAGTGGACACGGGCGGACACCAGCCACTGAACTATACTCAGTTGAAATGTATTGATATTTCATTTTAAGTATTTATACAGAAAAAACCGCCTCATGGAATAATCTTTGATAGATTCTTTTGACTTGACTTGAGTTGTTGAATATAAACTGTTCATAAAATCTCCATTTCTGTTTTGTCTGATGAGCCTGAATAGAGCATACACACCAAAAGTGTTTTCTTTTTCCTCAAACCAATTTCCTTGCAAGTAATGTATCTCGCTATAAAGAGGCTCTGCATGGTACCATAGTAATCAGGCCTACCTCGTTATAATCAGGGTTACAACAAAGATTATAAATGACCGACACCAGCAAAATTGCCTTATTAGGATTTCAAAGAGGGCTGTGTTATCAGAGTCTTATGACAATTTTACCAATCAGCCCCCACCCTTCCCCAGTAAAAAACACATATATATAGTGTGATATATTCACAACAAATGTTGGCATCATAATGGTCAGATTCGTACTAAGACAATAAACTGGAATGTGTATTTATACCAGAATTGCAAAACTTTGTGTAAAGACTCATTTAGAAATTGTTGTTTGTATTTTATAGGCTGGTAATGATTTACTTTCTACTGGTAGACAAGACATAATAATGACACATTGAACAATTGGTTGTTGCATGTAATACAGAATTGTAGAAAAATATAAATATTCAATTTATTTGTATGAAACAAGAAATTGGCATGAATGTTATAAGGCAACAAACTAAACTTACTCTAATAAAACTAACTCAAAGACATGTAAACTGTATATGACATTTATACAAACTATTTATAATTCATTTATCTTTTTAAAATTAATGTATCTTTACAAATTAAAAGTTGGCACAGATGTATTTAGTTGTACAGAAACATTTATTTCAGTAATTTTTAAAAACAAGATATTGGCAAAAGGTTTGAGATACATGTAGTAAAGAATGATTTATAATATAATAGCAAGAAACATACTGCAGTGAAAGGAGCTGTACCCAAGTCGAATTTCCCATAGATACCCATAGGAATATCCTATGGGTTTCTATGGGACCAACAGAAACCCATAAAATAACTAGATGGATCTTCGACTGCGCGCAGTCGAAAATTATGCCTCCGCTATCACGCGATTTTAATATCCTGAATTAATTTTTTTTTCATATATTTCAAGTTCTGTGACCTTGACCATATGACCCCAAACTTTGATGGCTACATTGGCTCCAGAAACATTCAGGTACCAAGTGAGATTGAAATCTGACATTTAGTTCTTGAGATTTTGCCATTACAAGCTTTTTTGCATGTAGAGTCATGTGACCTTGACCTCAACCTCATGATCCCAATATTTCATGGCTACGTTGACTCTTTATGATACATTCAGGTACCAAGTTTGATTGAAATCTGATATTCGGTTCTCGAAATGTTGCCATTACCAGCCATTTTTGCATATATATTGTGTTCTGTGACCTTGACCTTTGACCTCATGACCCCTAAATCGAATCCGATCATTGCCACCCAGATGTGTACACTCGTATCAAGTTAGAAATTGATCCGTCAACCGTTCTTGAGATATCGCGAGAAAGAGGCATTTTTCCACATATATTTGAGTCCTGTGACCTTGACCTTTGACCTCATGAACCCTAAAATGTAATCAAATCATAACCAGCCCAATATGTACACTCATACCACGTTTGAAATTGATCCGTCAACCGGTTCTTAAGATATCGCGAGAACAAAGCATTTTAGCACATATATTGAGTCCTGTAACCTTGACCTTTGACCTCATAAGCCCCAAAATCTAATCAGATCATTGCCACCCCAATATGTACACTCATACTAAGTTTGAAATTGATCCGTCAACCGGTTCTTGAGATATCGCGAGAACGAGGCATTTTTGCATATATATTGAGTCCTGTGACCTTGACCTTTGACCTCATGACCACTAAAATCTAATCAGATCATTGTCACCCCAATATGTACACTCATACCAAGTTTGAAATTGATACGTCAACCGGTTCTTGAGTTATCGCGAGAACGAAAACGGGACGTACGTACGGACGGACGGACGGACGGACGTACGTACGGACGTACGTACGGACGGACGGACGGACGGACAACCCGAAAACATAATGCCTCCGGCCACTTCGTTGGCGGAGGCATAAAAACCCATAGGACCCATAGAAACCCACACCCATAGAAACCCATAGAAACCCATGTTCCACTTTCCCTATTGAAACCCATAGGATCTCTTAGAAACCATTAGTCCTATGGGTCTCTATGGGAATCCTATGGGTCTTGGTTCTATGGGAATTTCGACCTGGGTAGAGACCACCTGTCTACCCAGGTCGAAAAAACAGTTGAAACCAGTTGAAACCAGTTGGAAATTCAACTGGTTTTTACTGGTTTTAACTGGCATCAAGCGGTAGCAGTTTACATTCCCGGTTCCCAGTAAAGATAAATGGATAGATGCAGCAGTCCAGTTAAAACCAATAGAAATACCAGTTAAAACCAATTCAAAATACCAGTTGGAACCAACTACTTTAACTGGTCTTCTTACTGGTAAGCCTTACTGGATTCTTACTCGATTCCAATTGATTCCCGTTGATTCCAGTGTACCAGTTTCCATATTGAAACCAGTTGGCCAACTGGTGGTATCAACTGGTACCAGTTGGCAACTAATTTTCAACCTGGGTATAAAAACCACCTGCATATAAGAACACTTTTCTTGTTTCCCAAGAACATGGTTCACATGCAAATAAACCTGCTCAAAAGATACTAGCTAGTTTGGCTGTATTGTGCAAATAACATAGTTTTCAGACGTTTAGTTCAATCTCAGTTGTATAACTGTAAACAAGAGGTCAATGATAATTAACATGTTACATATTGTGCAAATAACATAGTGTTCAGACGTTTAGTTCAATCTCAGTTGTATAACTGTAAACAAGAGGTCAATGATAATTAACATGTTACATATTGTGCAAATAACATAGTTTTCAGACGTTTAGTTTAATCTCAGTTGTATAACTGTATTCCAGGAGGTCAATGATAATTAACAGGTTTCATAATGTGCAAAAAGGAGCTTGTTTGTATACTTACAGTTCAATCTCATTGACATGACAATGTGCTTCACCCCAGGACGAAATTCCAGTTAAAATTGTAATTGGTACCCATTGAATTCAATGGGTTTAACAATATCACGGTTAACACATATAAGTAGTGTAACGTTACCTGTACGCCTTGTGTATACATTCCATACGTACAGTTAAACCCCTTTATGAGGAGCAGCATGGCAATATTAAATCGCCTTGTTTAACAATATCACGGTTAACACATATAAGTAGTGTAACGTTACCTGTACGCCTTGTGTATACATTCCATGAGTACAGTTAAACCCCTTTATGAGGAGGATAATGGCAATATTAAATCGCCTTGTTTAACAATATCATGGATAAGAAATATAAGTAGCGCACATGTTCATGTGTATATAAAGAGCTTGTGCTTATATTCCATAGTCTACCTAATGGAGGAGCAGGCGCCTTGCATGATTTAAACAGACATGGACCCATACGAGTGATGTGGGTTATCATCATCATTATAAGACGGTTTGTTAAATCAGAGCTCATTGTAATGAGGTTTCACTGTATTTCACTTCTTATTAAGGAGCACTTCACCCATAACTTGTGGTCACATACAAATGTGGTTCAATGACAATTGCTACTGTGCTAAAAAACTTTCGATTTTGATGATGATTTCAGTGAGTGTTCCTTGAACAAATCTATCAGTTTCTTGCATGGTTTGACAGTGCAGTTTATTTGACTGCTTTACTATTGACTATATAAAAGCCTGAGTATATAATGTGAATCAATATGGACAAGAGCCTTCGATCCTAACAGGATCTTCATCAGAGGCAGAATGACAAATATAACATGTAAACAATTGCACTTTTATACATTTACAATTCATGACATTTCTTTGAAAGTAGATTATGTATATCATATTTACAAAGTAAACAATGAACCATTTAAATTCTATTCTCTTTGAAAGAATAATGTCCATTCTTGACTACAGTACTGAGCAGGATCATGGAGGATTAACAGGGAGATGGTATAACATACCTCCATCAATAGTATCTCAAATCCCTCGGAGAGAAACATTCCATAATGTTCCCTCCATCACCAGTTAACATATTATATTTCATATTCTATGCATGAATGTACATTGTTGACTACAGTACTGAGCAGGATCATGGGGGATTTACAGGGAGATGGTATAACATATACCTCAATGGAATAATGGGCACACCGACTACTCGGGTGTTATAATCTTCCCTCAATAGTATTTCAAATCCCTCGGAGAGAAACATTCCATGATGTTCTCTCCATCACCAGTTAACATATTATATTTCATACTCTTTGCAAGAATAATGTCCATTCTTGACTACAGTACTGAGCAGGATCATGGAGGATCTACAGGGAACTGGTATAACATACCTCAATGGAATGTACATGTATCGATACTATAGTACTGTGTTGATTCAGCTGTCATGCAATTGTATGTACTTCATTGGGTTACATTACAAAAATAAAATACATCATTTTGAATGACTCATAGAAATATTAATATGGTTTCACATGCTTGAAAGGCACTTGTCATAAATTAACACACAAGTATAAGTTGACTGGGAAATGTTTTAACATGTAAATGGAACTTGCAATACAGATTTCAATCCTGATTTCAGAAAATAATACTTGATCTTGTAGATAAAAGAAGAGTATTGGACATGCATACATGTAAGAGAGGTTTGTTGCATCAGGGAGTGTTGCACAGTGAGTTGCCTTAAATTGTTAAGTTGCAATCAATTAAGTCACAAACTATGCATATTTCAACCAATCAGATTTGCATGTTTAGTGAAATGTTCTGAATTGCAATTAATTGCAACATTACACTTGATCCAAACTCTTTGTGCAACAACCCCCTGATCTCTTTATTATGGGGTTCCACTGTATTACCTTATAAATGGATTGTCATATCAGAACTCTTTATTACATGATGAGGTTCGGCTGTATTACCTTGTTATGAGAGGGTTGTTAAATGAGGTTCCACTGTATTACCATGTTATAAGAGGGATGTTATATCAGAACTCTTTATAATGAGGTTTCACTGGATTACCATGTTATAAGAGGGTTGTTATATCATGAGAGCCGTTTATTATGAGGTTCCACTGTATTACCATGTTATAAGAGGGTTGTTATATATTATGAGGTTCCACTTATTATAAGCGGGTTGTTATATCATGAGATCTTTATTATGAGGTTCCACTGTATTGCCTTATTATAAGAGGGTTTTGTTATATCAGAGCTCTCTATAACGAGCAACAAGCAATTTTGCTACAGCAGAACATTCTTAAAGGAAGCCACCACAAAGTTCAGAAAAAAGGGTTTTCAGGCAAATTACATAATATGTCTGCAAAAGACGACTATTGTCTAGGACGTATTGGTCATCTGTGGTTCTATGTCTCCTAACGTATGTGTGTACAAAAAATGGCACACTCACTAACTTTTTGTGCTTAAAAAAGAAAGGCCTTGTTGATTCTATAAGTTTTTGTGACTGATTGCAATTTTTATGAATTAAACAAACAACCCTTTGGTTTGCAAAGTGTTGGACATTATATTCAATACAAAATCAAGGTACCAAAACGTATAAGCCTGTGTGGTTCTTTGCATACTATGTCTTGGGACTTATTTACTCTTCCCTCAATAGCATTAGAAATCCCTCGGATGGAACATTCCGTCATGTTCCCTCCACCACCAGTTAACAACTGTATAATGATGTTGGTTAAAGGTAGTTCAGATTCGTCAAATGAGATGCGCGGCGCCATCTTGCATACGCGTTGCGCACGGTGCGTAATGCACGTTAGCTCAGTGTCATGCGGTGCGCGCAAACTAACCCAGTTCAAAATGGCGACCCGCTATGTAGCATCCCCACGCTTGATGCCCTTTAACATCACAATTCTCAGTATGAACAGACTATGCTGGCAATTGGGTGACAAACTAAAAGTACTTAGGTACACAAATTGAGCAAGAAGAAAAGTGTCAATCTATCTGAAAGAACCAGGATGCCTTTTAAAGGGACAGTCCCTCTTTTACAAAACGTCTGAACAGTTTCCTGTTGAAGGATGAGTATGAAAATGAATGCATCCCTCTATCGGTCAATAGAAGAGTTTAACTGATTTAGCATAATATTACAACCATATATTGTACTTATTCTTGTAAAGGTACTGTGAAGCCAACATTTGTAAAGGTACATGTATGTCATGGAAAAAATCTCAAAAATGAAGAATATGTAATTACATGTAGTCAGTTTAAGCGAGGTTTGGTTATTTTGCCTAGTGTGCAGTCATGCTATTCTTATTTGTGCGCGGGTCACGTAGCTAGCGCAGGTCACAGAGGGGTCACGCATAGGGTCATTCCATGTCAAATCACCCAAAAAAAGTGAAATTTTTCATCGTACCCCCTTCAAATTTGCTAATATTTGGTATGTATGATATTTCAACCTTTCAAAGCGCAAAGATTTAAGTTTTAGCCCAATCCGCCCAACGGTTTTGGCGCTATGGTCGATTCTTCGGGGGTAGTTTTGTCAAAAATGGGCGTGGGCACCGTTTTTCAAATCGCCATTGTCCGTTAACCGTTGGGTCAATTTATTTTTTAATGGTGTCATTGGACTGGGGATGTTATATGCAATCCATTTATGCCATTTGTTTTCATGCATGAGCGAGTTTGGATACGATAACCTTTGACCTTAGGCTTCGACCTTCCGTTTCACCTCGTGGATCAAATAATCTTGAGAATTTTTTTGGCTTAAATCTTGGCTTGATATAATATCTACAACATATGAAAGAATTGGAGATGTATTATTTCTTGTTTTTTCTACAGCCTTGTTTTAAGTTTGCAAATTTCATGTAAAATTGAATTATTTTAGACCTACACCCACGTCCAAGAATTCTTTAGGAGTGTATTGTATGAAAAAGACCTTTTCAAAGTCAGGATTAGAGCCTATTCACACTCTGGCTCACCACTGTTAAATAGACAGGTCTGCTAATCCCCATACAATAGCAATCCAGACAAATGACATTCTAATGATACCACATGTTTCCAACCTGACAATGGCCCTGTTGCAGAAAGAGATAAATAAATTGTGAGTCAGATCAAATGTTCTAAATGCACACATCTGATTGGTTGAAATGCAGAAAATGTCTCGCTCTGCAACAGGGCCTAGGTGGAGATCTTTTCTTGAATAAAATCTTTCAAGTTCAAGTTCAAATTGCAAACTTGTACATCAATTATGAAAGCAAATATCTACAGGTATCCCTTTTCAATGAATTTAATGTTTCTATGCATCAGAAATTCATGCAATATTAACATGATTTGCAATCTGTACAAATTCAAACCTGATTCTTTCCAACTATACCAAACACAAACAGTAACTACCCTCTAGACAACTGCTCATAATTTTATAACCAATGATTGTTTAAGATTTCATCTTACCACAATATTTCTACAGTTGTTTCGTACACTATGTGTGAAAATCAGAGATACTTATCTCTTCATGCTATGAAAGAGCTTAGATTAAAGACAAATGACCTAATTTCAAAAGTCACAAGAACTTGCGCATGCCTGTCCATTTCTGTGAATCATCACATTTGCTTAAATCATTATTTATGGTTTGCTAAATTTCAAATTGCACTGTTTTTTTTATTGCAATTAATGCATTTAAAAACAAGTGCCATTAAAAATCAAAATGAGTGGAATATCAAACAGCATTGTTTTTGTGTTTGGTTTAGTTGGAAATAATCAGGGTTGAATGTTTACAATTGCAAATCATGTTACTATTGCATGAATTTCTGTTGCATAGAAACATTAAATTAATTGAAAGGGGATACCTGTAGATATTTGCTTTCATAATTGATGTACAAGTTTGCAATAATTTGAACTTGAAAGATTTTATTCAAGAAAACATCTCCACCTAGGCCCTGTTGCAGAGAGAGACATATTCTGCGTTTCAACCAATCAGATTTGTGCATTTAGAACATTTGATCTGACTCACAATTGATTTATCTCTTTCTGCAACAGGGCCATTGTCAGGTTGGAAACATGTGGTATCATTAGAATGTCATTTGTCTGGATTGCTATTGTATGGGGATTAGCAGTCTATTTAACAGTGGTGAGCCAGAGTGTGAATAGGCTCTAATCCTGACTTTGAAAAGGTCTTTTTCATACAATACACCCCTATAGAATTCTTGGACATGGGTGTAGGTCTAAAATAATTCAATTTTACATGAAATTTGCAAACTTAAAACAAGGCTGTAGAAAAAACAAGAAATAATACATCTCCAATTCTTTCATATGTTGTAGATATTATATCAAGCCAAGATTTAAGCCCAAAAAATTCTCAAAATTATTCGATCCACGAGGTAAAACGGAAGGTTGAAGCCTAAGGTCAAAGGTTATCGTATCCAAACTCGCTCATGCATGAAAACAAATGGCATAAATGGATTGCATATAACATCTCCAGTCCAATGACACCATTAAAAAATAAATTGACCCAACGGTTAACGGACAATGGCGATTTGAAAAACAGTGCCCACGCCCATTTTTGACAAAACTACCCCCAAAGAATCGCCCATAGCGCCAAAACAGTTGGGCGGATTGGGATAAAATTTAAATATTTGCGCTTTGAAAGGTTGAAATGTCATACATACCAAATATGAACAAATTTGAAGGGGGTACGATGAAATCCATTGGGTGATTTGACATGGAATGACCCCATAGCGTTGTGGTACTTCGTGGAATTTGTGTACGAACTTCCTCACTGGGTGAATATACATATAATGCACAATAAACCGTCGTCCAACGGTCGATTAGTTTTAGGTCTATAACTCCACGAAAAAGAGATTTCAAGCACTATTTTTTCAGTCATGCTATTAAATGACATTTTCTTTCAGATAAGACAATGACCTCGCAACTTTTGAAATTTGGCTTGCAAAAGAGGGAATGTCCCTTTAAAGTGATCCAGGTAAAGTGTCAGATATTGCACAAAATGACATTTGAGACTTCAATCCTATATCAATATCATTGTAAAATACAATTGAAAGATTTGTGAAAGTTTGAAAGAAAACGAACACTGTTTACTGAGTGAAAAAAACGAATATTGAGTTCATATTTTATCACTGAATACTGATGGCCTGTTGTAGATTTGTAGCAGTAATAATCATTCGTTGACGATATCCGCACCCGTGTATGTTTACAGACGGTAGAGAATTCATGGAATTTGTGTACGTTGGATCAAAGTTCAGTAGGGTAGGGAATGTTTCCCACGCGCGCTGGCCGGACGTGTTCAGCTACGTCAATTGTACTTTTTATCAAAAGCGTTGGCAACGCTTTTCAAATAATGATTTTCAATGATAATTATCTTCATACTAAAGGGACATTTGAAAAAATCTAACCTTATTTTATTCTTCTCTTACCATAAGCTAAACAACACGGCAGAAGAGAAACGAGGGAGCTCAAAGTATTTTTGTGGAGTTAGACACTTTACCTGGATCACTTTACCTGCAGCTACATGTAGATATGTCTTATTAACTTCAACTCGACTTTCAGATCATGTATAAGACTGCATGCAAAGAGTTTTGTTACCAAATGCATGCAATTAACACTAGTTATAAAAAGGTCCTTCTAAGTAGGGCTAGTTGTGGAAGGTAATTGTGATGGTTTGGGAAGGTCCAATGGTTGAGTAAGCTCAAATGACTTGGAAAGGTCCAATGGTTGAGGAAGGTCCGTTGATTGAGGAAGGATCAATGGTTGAGGATGGTCTGATGGTTGAGGCAGGTCCGATGGTGGTGGAAGGTATGACAGGGTAGTATGGGCTGATGATTGAGGAAGGTCCAGTAGTTGTGGAAGATCCAATAGTTGTGGAAGGTATGATGATTGTGGAAGGTCCAGTAGTTGTGGAAGGTACATTGGTTGTGGAAAGTCTAATGGTTCGAAAAGGTCCAATGGTTGTGAAATGTCCAATGATTCGAAAAGGTCAAATGATTGAGGAAGGTCCGATGGGTGAGGAAGGCCTAATGGTTTCGAAAGGTCCAGTGAATGAGGACCCTTTGATGGTTGACATAATTGGGTTGACAGGTGAGTATTTCTCATGTTGGGGTTGAGTTGACAGGTTGATGTGATCTGCAATCGTGGTCGAGGATATGGTCTGGCTGGAAGACAAGGAATCTCTGCAGCATTGAGTGGCAGCCGAGGTGGATGATAATCATGATGACTGGGGGCTGGATCAAAAGCTTGCTGACTGTGTTTCCGTTTGCGTGAGTGGGTAATTGGTTCAGATGTGTTCGATGATTGGGTTGAGTGGATGAATTGCCCTGGCATTGGATTTGTATGATAACATGGCTGACGTGATGGTTGTGCGTGCTGTTGACCAGCGGTCTCAATGGGTCGAGATGAGATTCCCCTGTAATAATAATGATAAAAATAAATTTATTTATGTCATTTGTGAGCGATTTTAGTTTAAGGTTAGGGTAGATGGGTTGCTGTGTTCTGCATGAGTGGTTGTGGAGATGGTCTGCCTGGAAGATGACGAATCTCTGCAGCATTGGGTGGCAGCTGAACTGGATGATGGGCTGATCCACTGTGAGCCGAAGCTTGAAGACTGTGCTTCTGTTTACGTGAGTGAGTAGCCGGTTCAGCTATGTTTGATGATTGTGCTAAGTGGATGGAAGGCCCTGGGAGTGGAGTCCCATGATGACATGGCTGAGGTGATGGTTCTGCAAGCTGTTGACCAGAAGTCTCAATCAGACGAGATGAGGTTCCCCTGTATTAATGATGAAAAATACATTTATTAATTTGAGAGATTGGTGAGCATTTTTAGTATGAGGGTAGGGTAGATGGTAGATGTGATCTGCAATTGTAGTTGAGAAGGTCTGGCTGGAATATGAGGAATGTGTGCAGCATTGGGTGGCAGCTGAACTAGGTGATGGACTGTATTTCCATTCATGCAAGTGAGTAGCCAGTTCTGCTGGGTCAAGATGACGTTCCCCTGTAATAATGATAAAATACATTTACTTATTTGAGTAATTGGTGAGTGATTTTAGTCTGAGGGTATGGTAGATGTGATGCAGTTGTAGTTGGGATGGTCAGGCTGGAAGGACATCAATCTGTGCAGCACAGGGCAGCAGCTGAACTGGATCATACGCCTGATGACTAGGAGATTGATGATAAGCTTCATGGCTGACTTTTTGCTTACGAGTGAGTGAGTAGCCGTTTCAGGTGTGTTTGATGATTGGGTTGATGGAGTTGCATCATAACATGGCAGTGACGATGGATGCCGGTGCTGATGACCAGAAGTCTTGATGGGTTTAGATGTACCGCTGTATTAATGATAATAATACATTTATTTATTTGAGAGATTGGTGGGGTTATTCTTGATGATAAGGCTGAGTGCTTGTATGGTCATGGTGGAGTTGTGTGATAACATGGCTGAGATGATGGTTGCCAGTCCTGTTGATAAGAAGTCTCAATGGGTCGAGATAAGGTACCCATGTAGGACAGAGGGTTGTTGTGCAGTTGGTTCCCATGTACAGATAGATGGTGTGGGGTGATGGTTCCATGACGTATTCTTGTATGGCAAAGTGTTGGTGTACAGTTGGTTACCATGTACAGATGGGGTAGGCTGATGATACCATGGCGTACCCCTGCAAGACAAGGCATACAATACAATTATATTTTGTTATACCCTGTTCACTACAAGATTTAGTCATCTCAATAGATGGTGGTTGCCAGTCCTCCTGACCAGAAGGCTCAATGTATTGAGATGAAGTACCCCTGTAGGACAAAGGGTCGTTGTACACTTGGTTGCAATATACAGATGGGGTGGGCTGATGATCCCACGAGGTACCTCTGCAAGACAAGGCATACAATACATTGGTGCTAATTATATTACACGAGGGTTCATAGCACTTTACACATAGAAATTATTTTGGTTTTTAATACAGGCATTATAATGGCAGAACGATTATACACATATTACACTGCCATCACATCTATCAACATGCAGGATTGATAGACTGTATCTATCAACGCAGTAACATGTAATATTACAATTATACTCTGTGCATTGTTTTTATAATAGGGGTTGGGAACATGCCCCCATGCACCCCTGCATTAGCACATGTAAACTGAATATGAGCCATTTTTAGGTGGGCTGTACATCATACAGACCACCTCATAATTTCGTTAGAATTGCCTTTATTTATTTATTAGGTGGGCTGTACATCATACAGACCACCTCATAATTTCGTTAGAATTGCCTTTATTATTATTATTATTCTTTATTTTTCTTATTTCCAATCACTTTTTTGTTAGCAAGATAACTTGAAAATGGCTCAATCAAGTGCCTTGAAATTTGGCACACATATATATAGGCATATGGACAAAGCAAAATAAGGTTTTGAACCCTGACCTTGACTGATGACGTCATCTAGGCGCCATTTTGTAAAATTTTCTGAATATCTTCTCATGATCATATCTTCATAACGAAAAGTTGTTTCTCATTCATATTTATCATGATCAAGGTCAATATCCGTCCGGTCAATTTCAGGTCAAAAAACGCGCGCGCAAAATTTTAAAATGTTCAAAATCGTCGCAAATTCATTTTGGATACGTTTTAGGCCATTTTAAGCATTTTACGAAAAAACGCGCACACGCGCATGCGCGCGCGTTTTCGCGCGTACTGGCATTTTGCAACATAGAATCGCCGAATTTTCTCTGTTATCATATTTAGCCCATCTTTCCAAGCATTTTGATACCTTGTTCACCTTTTTCTGACTAGTAAAAACGCAATGAGCTTCCGTTCAAGAAACATGTCCGTGCGCGCGAGCTCTTGTAATACATAGCATATATGGGCAAAAACATGCCTATACAAAATTCATTGTAACTCTTCAGAATGGATGGGAACTCCCAAGTTTTTTTTCATATTTGGATAGAATATGAGTCGGAGATATGATTTCATGTCTCATTTGATCCTCAATTAACTCATGGCGTCATCATAATGGCCTCCGAACTCAAAATTTCAATTTGCATATTATGACGTCAGCATATTTTTGGAAAATTGATTGTATCTCTGTAAATGTTGATCGATTTTCTTCCAAATTTTGATATGTTCTAGCTCAGACAATTTTCTACAAATGTAATAACCACGATTTTTCATTTTGACAAAGGCATCATGGCGTATTTTTGCGATTTAAGGAGGCATGTCATTTTTTAACATTTTGCGTGTATTCTCTATGGGACATGACTTTTTTTCAAAACTGGATTCTACATTCCCGTCTTTCGCGACCAATATCTTCTTCGTTTTAGCTTCGTTTACGCTGAACTTCGAGTATGTTGTAGCTGAGACAATAAGCTATCTCAAATGAGCCCTTGATTATGTCTTTAATTTTAGTTCGACCAGCCCACCTATACTTGTTCTAAACAAGTATTACAATTCTAGTTATTATTATTATTATTATTCTTTATTTTTCTTATTTCCAATCACTTTTTTGTTAGCAAGATAACTTGAAAATGGCTCAATCAAGTGCCTTGAAATTTGGCACACATATATATAGGCATATGGACAAAGCAAAATAAGGTTTTGAACCCTGACCTTGACTGATGACGTCATCTAGGCGCCATTTTGTAAAATTTTCTGAATATCTTCTCATGATCATATCTTCATAACGAAAAGTTGTTTCTCATTCATATTTATCATGATCAAGGTCAATATCCGTCCGGTCAATTTCAGGTCAAAAAAGGCGCGCGCATGCGTACGTGCGCGCGTCAGCGCGCGCGCAAAATTTTAAAATGTTCAAAATCGTCGCAAATTCATTTTGGATACGTTTTAGGCCATTTTAAGCATTTTATGAAAAAACGCGCACACGCGCATGCGCGCGCGTTTTCGCGCGTACTGGCATTTTGCAACATAGAATCGCCGAATTTTCTCTGTTATCATATTTAGCCCATCTTTCCAAGCATTTTGATACCTTGTTCACCTTTTTCTGACTAGTAAAAACGCAATGAGCTTCCGTTCAAGAAACATGTCCGTGCGCGCGAGCTCTTGTAATACATAGCATATATGGGCAAAAACATGCCTATACAAAATTCATTGTAACTCTTCAGAATGGATGGGAACTCCCAAGTTTTTTTTCATATTTGGATAGATTATGAGTCGGAGATATGATTTCATGTCTCATTTGACCCTCAATTAACTCATGGCGTCATCATAATGGCCTCCGAACTCAAAATTTCAATTTGCATATTATGACGTCAGCATATTTTTGGAAAATTTATTGTATCTCTGTAAATATTGATCGATTTTCTTCCAAATTTTGATATGTTCTATCTGAGACAATTCTCTACAAATGTGATGATCACGATTTTTCATTTTGACAAAGGCATCATGGCGTATTTTTGCGATTTAAGGAGGTATGTCATTTTTTCACATTTTGCGTGTATTCTCTATGGGACATGACTTTTTTTCAAAACTGGATTCTACATTCCCGTCTTTCGCGACCAATATCTTCTTCGTTTTAGCTTCGTTTACGCTGAACTTCGAGTATGTTGTAGCTGAGACAATAAGCTATCTCAAATGAGCCCTTGATTATGTCTTTAATTTTAGTTCGACCAGCCCACCTATACTTGTTCTAAACAAGTATTACAATTCTAGTTTTTATTTAGAAGTGTATAAATAATTTCTTCAGCTAGTATACCTTTGCTGAACTGTATTTGGAGGGGCTCCAAATTCCCAAGGTATCTGTGCGCCACTGGACCAAGTTAGCGGACAATGCCCTCCTGGGCTCTCTGTCTCAGTTGCTGCAGTACTTTCTTGGTTTAGAAGTCCAAGCAGATCTCCATCATCATCATCATCATCATCATCATCATCATCATCATCGTCATCGTCATCCTCGTCATCATCTTCATCATTGTCATAAAGCCTGTAAAACAAAATGAAAATATTAATTCATTAATGAGAATCACAGGTCTAGGGCATTACTGGCTGATGTAGTACATGCAGCATCAGTCTGGCAATCCAGATGCTGTAGATTACAATCCCATCGAAGGTTTAAAGTCAGATTTGTTTATTGTACCAACAAAAAATAGCATACATGTAGCTCCACAAAATGTCCATTCAGTCTACAAAAGGGATACAGTTTACACACATGTACATGTACAGTGTGTCAATTACTGAATTATCACTAATGTAGCAGTCACGCGGCAAATTCTGTAAAAGAAATGATACAGTGATTATTCATTAATGAGAATCACAGGGCTAGTGTATTACTGGCTGATGTAGTACATGCAGCATCAGTCTTCCAATCCAGATGCTGTAGAATACAATCTTATCAAATGTTTATAGTCAGATTTGTTTATCGTTTCATATTCAATTCTAGGCATTTTATTGTACCAACGGAAAATAACATGGCATGAAGGCTTCACAAAATGTCCATTCAATCTACAGAAGGTAACCAGTTTTACACAGATATACAGTGTATTGATGACTGAGTTATCACTAATATTTAAATTACCAATCAGTCATCCCTAGATAAAGGTTCACTGCAGCACTGGATGTATCCATGTCCAATTGTAGAGACTGGTAGCAATCAAGCCTGTATTTTCTTACAGTGGAACATTGAATAAAGAGCTCTGATATAACAAAACACTCTTATAACAATATAATGTTGCTGGTCCCAGTTATCTTTTTTCATGGTCCTAAGGACCTCGCTATCAAGAGATTTCACTGTACTGCTAAATAATGTAGACTAGTTTGTCTGTGATAGATTTGGTTAACTTAACATGTTCCTGAATATGAAGAATAACAAAATGGCATCAACAAGTATGTTCCTTATGAATATGAGGCAGTAAACTGGGTGTATTTTGTTTCTTCTGTTATGTTTTAGAAGAAAAAATCTTCTATCTATTTCTTGTGTATGTCAGATATTTATTAGCTAATTGTTGGTTCAAGAACATTGTTTGTCTAATTTTATAAAAGATGATTTCCCTTTTCATATAAAGTATGCTTCAACAACATTCAGACTTTATCACAATTTAGCAGCCATCGGTAGATTCTATGTTTCCCACCTTACCTGACAAAGGGGTCCTGCTGAACAGCCTCCAGGAATGAGTCTAGATTTGAGTAGGTCTTTTCATTGAACATGAAATCCCCCTTGGAGATGTGTGGCAGGCATTCCTGTCATAACAAAACATAAAATATGGCAATGTCAATTTTATTTCATCCAGGCAGGACAAAATATCTAAAATAGGAATAGGTGTACATGTATAGTCATCAGAGCAATTTCACAACTCATCCGAGTTGCGTTTATAGCTCAACTAACGCTTGGTAGGAAAACACTGCTGACCAGCGGTTGTAGGCACTGTATTGTGATTCAATGTCTCTATTATTCAATAAGACAACTCTGAGAAGTTGTGACCTGTTCAGCTTCAAAACATAACAGGTGCACATTATGAAACACTGTCTACAGTGGCCTCTTTTCTTTTCCCCTTACATGGTCATTGTACACAGGTTTACTTGTCTTAGCAAACACCTGTCTACATCAATCAACCTGCCTATAGTGACCACCTAAAGTGATCCCTTGCAGCTAAAAACAATGTTACAGAACCTGTCAATAAAGGTCACCTGTATATATACAGCGGTCACTTTTCTTGTTTCTTTTAGGTGGTCACTATTAAAAGGTTTATGCATTTTAGCAGCCAAGCCAACCTGCCTAAAGTGATCCCCTGCAGCTAGAATTAGTAAAACCTGTCTATACAGGTCACCTGTATACAGTGGTCACTTTTCTTGTTTCTTTTAGGTGGTCACTATACACAGGTTTACATCAGTCAACCATAGATAGTGATTACCAAAATGGATCCTGTGTAGATAAAAGCATTTTTACAGAACCTGTCTATAAAGGTCACCTGTATACAGTTTTTCCCCTCCCCCCCCCCTATTTTTATGCTAATTGTATGCTATTTTTATGGAGCAGAAAGAAAAAAAAAATTCTTGTTCAATTTAGTATATTTGTAATAAATTTGTATATATATTGTGTATGATGTTATTTTGACTATGGCTCCCTGCTTGTCAAATTTCAATGCTCAATTGCTGATTAGAAATGTGATCAACTCGAGGCAATGTGTGAGCTAGGATCACCCATAATATTATACAGCTCTATCAAAACAGCATTAAAACATCAGTCTCACTCAGGGGTGCCGGAGTGTTACAAGCCAAGGGACTGAGAACCTAGTTATTAATTATAAGATTGAGCCTGATTTCAGACTTCAGCTCAAAACTGAGAACCCTGCTTATTTCTATGCTGCAGTAAAATGGGGATTTCCTGACTATTTTACATGTACATGCTGTCCTGCATCAGGACCATAATGTAACTATGTTTCCAAATGCAATCATATGTTTTTCTGTTTCTGAAGAATAATTGTTTGTTTTCTTTTTTTCTTCTTCATATTTCTGGCATTACATACGCTCATATGACAATGTCATCGAGTCCCAATTCCATTGCTCTAACATTTGCTACACTTAGTACATGTATTGTAGGTTGTCAAATGCAATTTTAAGTACTGCTTTGCTCAAATGCCTCGACTCTAGGTTTTATCTCTTTAGTGTGTATACCTTACCGATAACATGATTTCATAGCAACATGTACATAGCACATGCCATAGTATGCACACATATACAAAATATGTTGGAATTCATGACATATTAGGTAACTTCAAATATCGATCAGGCGGACATCTGACAATTTTAACACTGTCCCAGATTTCAATATGTACATTGCATCATTCACATGCATGTACAATTTTTTTAAACAATAATTTATACTCTGTTCTGCTGTTTGTATCAACATTCCTATGTTTTGGGATTAGTCTGTGTGAATTACATTTGCACTCCCAATTAGCTTCAGGTAAATTTTATTAAAATATTTCAATGACAAGCATTCGATTATGAGATCACCAAAAACAAAAAAGAAATACGTTTGACAAAAAAAGACTGGCATACCATATAGTCTGCTTTCATCTGTTCTATTGTCTCTATGAAGACTCTGTGGATGTAGCAGACTGTTTTCAAGGTCAGGTTGGTCAGGTCAGGCATCATACAGATAGCTGTAGCAAGGTCTCTTGATGCTTGGTAGCTCAGATGCATGTGATACAATGTCAATGACTGGATCTGGGGGTTTAAAACATGTTCAATAACAAAGGGTTGAGTGAACAAAAAGGCCCAAATTCTCAATGCAGGGTTAAATTGAAAATTAAATAAAACTGCATGAATTTGAGTCATTTCAGGCCATGGACCAATTTGGAAGTACCAATAGTAAATGTAATAAAAACATTTATGAAAATAACCTTGGGTTAAATTAAAGTCTGCATAAAGTCTGAACATGCACAAATTAGTGCTGAGTCAAAACTTAGCCATGTACCTTCAATATCTGACTGCCATAAATACATGTCTGAATTACTTTGTGAGATATTTATATCTTATTTACTGATTTATTGATTATCTAATGTCATCCTTCCAAATATTTTTTTTATTTGCATGAATTTCATCTGCACTTAGACACAGCTGCACAGTAGACAAATTGAACTTAATCAGTGATACACATCCAATACCATCTATGCATAGGCCTACATGTACTCACTTTGCACAAACTTCTTACTATATATGTATACTCTGATTTTACTTTCATATACATTAATATGCTTCATTTCACACAATTAAATAGATAGGCTACTTTTCAACTCATCCAAGTACAATATTTGACTAGGGGGTCTATTCCAAATGCAGCTTTCATACGCATATGGATATCTTGTGACCGAGAATACACAGTAGCAGTTGCATAGCTAAGCATGGGCAAAGGGGGTATTGCCCCCATGTGATAATTGTTGTCCTCCTCACTGGCCCTTTGGGACATTCTCAGTTCTGGTTCCATAAGACGCCCAATACTGGACATTTTCAATAAGGATATGTACACACAAAGAAGGGAGTCTACATTTGTGTACATTACCTTGATGGGTGCTTTTGCAGCTGACGTAGCTCTGACATCAACTTCATCTGACCCTGGGTTTGTCAGCCTGGTTGTTAGGTCATTGGGGCTCTTTCTGTGAACCTGGCATACACATAAAATAACACATTAAGAAAAGTAACACATACAAATACATAACACATGATTATTTCAATTTAATTAACATTCTTGAACATGTAATTATAATAGATGGATAAAAAGTAGCTTACAATAAAACAAGTCAAATATTCTTTATTCTAAGTGGTGTTCCTGAAAAGGTTCCACTCATCACTCAACATTTGTATCAGCTGTATGTTATGACCATCAACAGAAGAAAGAGTATTGAGATGAAATGTTGGTGAATCACCAGAAAGAATATAGAAGTGACTTAAATTGTAAAATTCCTTCTTCAAACTTCAGCTTATGAATATACAATATCCATAAATTATTGCCTTTTCAAGATTTATTTTTCAATTATTCATATTCTCAACACAAAAAGAAACTGGGCAATTGTTTGATTGAACATTTTCATATCTGTATATGATAATCTGTACAAAACCGTAAGATAATACTCTGCCAGTTACATGTAGGTGTACAATGAAAATGTGATCATTCATACATTACTTGTTACTTTCACGTTTATTTTTTTAAATGAGAGAAAAACGCGATATAGACTGTTTGTCATTTTAAAAGTCAATCCTATCCATAATTTTTGACATTCACGAAAGCCTGAATCTGTCCTGATCTGAAAACTTCTCAAAAACCACCTTCCCTAATCCAACAATCTTCCAAAATGGTGGTCACTGGTTCTCATGGGGAAGTTTCTAACATATTCTGTTTCCAGATAACTCCAGTTTAAACTTGCCAGTGACTCAGACAAGCAGCATTTTTATAATACAGACCTATTTGCCTTAGTATACTGGTAAGCCATGTTTTTTTTTCCATTTTAACAACTGTTGAGAAAAGACTTTGCTATTGTTAATTGACTGTGGCAAGTCATGCATGAATAATTCCATCTTAAATCTTGTGCCGGTTGATAGAAGAGTTATTTTTCTCCTAATAATGTGATATAAAATATTGTATATTTATCATATAATATTAAATATTTCAACTTTTAACATGTCATGTTTTGTGCCGAGTACAGTTATCCCTGGACCTTTATAATTTGTATCTCATGACCCCAAATCAAAATAAATCATCTAGTATTCATGATGCACAGTGTACCAATTGGTTTGATGGTGATCCGTAATTTGTTTTAAAATGATATGTTGTGTTAACCACAATGAAGGCAATCACAAATTATGCCTCCAGCATCTTTCTGATAGAATCAATAAATTTGTATAAATACCATCCTTGTTGATGCCTCCAATGCCAACTGTTGGAAGAATGAATCTGGCAGTTTTGACATGAATCCCAGGGTTAGATGCTTCATGTTTGATGAGCACAACCATCTTGCAAGGTCCTTTGCTGCCGAGTTGGAGTTGCTCAAATTCATCCCACTGGCACTGAGAGTAATAGACTGAACCTGGAATTTAGAAATCACTAGTAAATGCTAATGTAAAATAACTGACTGACAAGAATACATGATTTAGTTTAACATAGGTCACATTCAAGGAGCACAGCCATTTCTCTATAACCCACAAGAGGTTGAAAGTCCTCCTGTAGTAATTGCAGGTATAACCCTATTTTTTTTTACTAAAGAAACAACATAATTAATTTTGAAAGAACAATATGGGTACTACTGTTTAAAATAAATGACTTGGCAAAAAACAACCGTATTTGCTGGTGTCCAACTTTAACTGCTAGGAATCTTTGCAACATAATGAAATTATACACACATCTTGTGGGTTCCCCTATAATTTATATGTAAGCATTTAGTACACAAAACAGCACAAGTCTCATACTTGTTTCTGATTGGAGCATAATTCATAACAGAAAAGCCTATCAAGCTTTTTACTCCACATATGATGATATTATAGCCATAGGTGGTATTTTAATGAAATTATTCCTCTATCTATGTGTATTAACCGCTCCCCCCTTTTTGTAAGTTCATCTGTATGTAAAAACATGCGTGTAATACACCAGCAAATATGGTAGTCATAAGTAAAGGGTGATACATGTATTAGTATCAAATACTGATATCAAATAATGTTAATTTGCTATTAAACGGTAAAATATCCCACAGTATACAAATGATGCGCAGGTATGAGTGGGTCGGTAGGAATTGTTTGCACAAGGTAACTATGGAACTGTTAAACCCAAGAGGCGAAGCCGAGTGGGTTTAGACTAGTTTCCATAGTTACCGCGTGCAAACAATTCCACCGACCCACGAAATAAACTTGCGCATCATCTGTTTTATAGAATGGGCATTGTTACGCCCCCCAAAAAGTCAAAAAATTACCGGATGCATGAAATAATTTTACCGGACGCATGAAATTTTTTACCGGACGCATGATTTTTTACCGGACGCATGAAAATTTTTACCGGATGCATGAAATTTTTACTGGACACATGATTTTTTTACCGGACGCATGACTTTTCATGCATCCAGTACAATTAATTGTCTGCACAAATTTTGCTCTCAACCAATCAGATTGCAGGGATTTATCAACCCATTCTATAATTCCCGATGTTCAACCTATTGATTATAATAATGACAGTTCAGTGTTCTTAAATAACAAATGTTACAGTTCCATAAGATGTCTGTAAATAAATGTATTATCAATCATAGTCATCATTGGTCAAATCCACACATGATCTTGCACACTACATGTACATGTATATGAGCTCTCTCCACAAGAGGATGCAGCCATAGAGTAAGGCCCATGCATGTACACACAACCAAGCTAGTATTACCCATGTATACATCTGGCAGAGAGCAGTATGGAGTGAAAGTGACTTGTTGTTGGACAGAGGTTGGGTCAATTGCTTTCTAGCCAGGAATCCCATGATTGAAAATCAGTTGCAAATCAGATAATGCCACCCACTACCCATTTTAGTATGTGACCTATATAATAAGCACAGGCCCTAGCTATTTTCTTCAATCAATTGAGCTCTTTTAATTATGAGTATAGCCATTCCCAGTCAATATGTAGGTGAGTAACATTAGTTAGGACACGGTTTTTAACAGTCATTATGTGATAATTCAATGACCTCCTCACTGATTGGATCTGAAAGGTTTAACATGACTTTAACTAAAGAATGGAATGTACATACCATAGTGCCTTGCCCCTTTATAGCAAGGATGCTGTAGAAGTTGTCATGCATAGTACAGTTGTGCAAGATAACAGTCTGGAGTGAGGTAGATGTGCAGATAGCCTCAGCTAGCTCAGCAGAGAGCATCAATGAACAGTGTTTCTGAATATTCAACTTGGCCTGGATAGTAGTGTAAAAAGGGCACAGATATAAACATAATATCTAGGCCTGGATGTTCAATGTAGCCCTGGGTTAATTTCACGACATCATTTTAGTAATCCATGGAATAAATTTCACCTATGGATTCAAGTTGGTAATATTAACTCCCTGATGAGATGAACAGAACAGTGTTTGTCATTGACAGTCAGCCGAGCCTGGATTGAAGTGCAAAAAGACACAGACCTATCAACATATATAATTCACAAAAGTGGGTTAAATTTGATCCTGTGTTAAAATATGTGACCAGCTATAGCAAAACCCTGCACTCGTCAGTAAAAATCTAAATGTAGATGCAAAGATATGGTTGTTTCAATTTTACAATCATAAGTATTTTACACATATTATGTGAACTTAAAATGCCCATTTTTTAAAAACATGAATTACTGACAAGTGCAGTGTTTTGCTATAGCCGGTCACATATTGCCTTGCGACTGTCATTTTAGGAATCCCCCATGACTACATTTAACCTATGGATTTAAATTGGTAAATTACAGATAATGGCCTGAATTCACTTCATTTAGCCCATGGACAAAAATAACCTGGGGTAAGTTCGGTCAATAGTTAGAAAATAAACAAGTTCTAATTTAGGGTGTCTGCCTTTATGCCAAATCTTCACGTGGCCTGAAAAATATTGAAAGAAATGCACAAGTATTAAGAATGTAGTGTAAGAAATACACTAAAATATACATTCACATATATATATACATTCACAAATAACATATGCCTAAACTAAAGGGTACCACCACCCAAAAAGAATATTCTTATAAATGAAAGATAAACATGTTTAGTAGTACTAGTCCATTCCACCAACAAGTTCAGACTAATAAGTTTCTGGAGAAAAATTATATAATTGGAAAAAGCATCACCGTACTAAAGCATGCGTTCATTGGTCTGCATACAAAGACTATCATCCAGGATTCTATTGTCTCCAAACGTATGCGTGAATAGAATTGGCGCACTGGTAAATGTTTGGCGCATGGGGAACCATGATGCCATAATGGTTCCGTAACTGTGAAACTGTGTAACTGGGAAAAGACTTAGAAACAACAGATCACTATATATATTTAGGGAAGAAGATCACCCTCATCAATGACACCAGCGATGAAATAAAGAGAAGAATCCAGATGGGTTGGGCGAAGTTTGGCTCACTCAGCTACATATTTTCGATCTCCATGAAGAGGCAGGTATTTGACAAGTGTATCATACCTGTTCTCTCATATGGAGCTGAAACCTGGACAACCACCAAACGTTTGGAGAAAAGACTCAGGGTGACAGAACGGGCTATGGAAAGAATAATGATAGGTGTAACAAAGAAGGACAGGATGTCAAATATAGACCGAAGACAGAAATCAGGAGTGCAGGATATAATGTTGACCATCAAATCAAAGAAATGGAGGTGGGCAGGACACCTAGCCAGGAGGTATGACAACAGATGGACACACAAAACTACAGTTTTGACTTCTAGACACCTAACCAGAAAAGGAGGGAGACAAAGCATAAGATGGAGGGATGATTTAACAGCACAAAATGGCATTGCTTGGCAGAGAATAGCTCAAGATAGAACAAAATGGAAAATTGGTGAAGAGGCCTTCCTCCTGCAGTGGAGTGAAGTAGGCTGAAGAAGAAGAAGTGGTGGAAATTAATTACATTGTTTATGAATTACACAACCCTTTGCAAAGTGTGGAGCATCTATACAATATCACACAAAGGTACCGAACACATATACTAGTTATGTTTTGCTCTTTGCCTGGTGGTCCCCTTTAATGATGACAGGAAATTATAAGCAAGTGTCATATTAGGGTATCTGCCAAAGTTGCCTTTAGGTTCAGTCATAACTCTGCCTGGAATCTGGTGAAATAAAAACAACTGTACATTCAATATTGTGCAAGACATACATAATGTATAAACAAGGCATAGTTATTTATTATAAATTTACATGTATAAATAATTCTAGCGTTGAAAAAACAAGTTTAATACAAGTTAAAGTGCAAATATATAAAACATATAGTGGAAAATAGTAGTCTGTACCATGAACCTTTAACTGAACATGGAATATACCCATACATGCCATACAATGTAACTGGGTATTGAATACAATGAAAGAAAACACAAACATGATCATTGTAGCAACTGGCATCTCTAGTGTATAAGACAGGAGAGGGAGGGGATGAGATAGGAAGGCTGTAGCCACAACAGTTTGGAAAACAATACATATTTTGACAAAAATCACCTTATATTCACGTAAAAATATGACTAATTCACCCCATTTTGGCACAGCTCAATTTGTTAGAGATAGGAAGAATATTATTCTGGCAAACCACCCCAGTACCCCTACCAATTTGCAAAAGGACCGTAACATAGTGTAAACAAGTGGTGCATGTGAATACTTTAGTACAAACAATGCAATGTAAGGAGGACAGCACACATGTGTTAGCAATATACAAGTATCAGAAAACGGAAATGAGACTTAAATATGAACTTCAATGTGAAGTTTATATCATAAATATTGGTTCATGCAAAAAATACTTAGTAAGTGCACTTACTAGATTTTGTATGAAGTCTGGTTGCACAAACTTGTATCCTGCTAGTGTGTGTGCAGTCATCACATCGTCAATTGTCATTGAATCAATATCAGACAATCCATTCTTCTCCACCACTTCAGCTGCTTCTCTCTCATGGCATTCAAATGCTACATCCACCAAGAAATCCCACTGCTCCTGCCTCTGCCTCTGCCTCCGCTCATCCATCAATTCTTTGTCAATCTGCCTCTCACTCTCCCTTTGCTCCTGACCCTCCTCCCATTCTTTGTCTTCCCTTTGCTTCTCATCTTGGATGCCTATGTCTGCCATCCTACAAGACTTGGTCATCCTGGTCAGGATATTGATCCCAACCTCCTTGTCCTGTGCCGTGCAGAAGTACAGCAGGTATCTCAACTCCTCCTTCTTTGGCAGCACAACATCTTTCATCAGCTGCTCATACTCTTTGGGGTTGGTATAGTAGAGTGATGCTAGGTGCATTCCCGCCATATACTCTTGGAAGAGTTTATGGGGGAAGTACACCTTAGACTGCAGACGGGACTGGGTCGCATCGTGCCACTGTACCTTCGGGATGAGCTCCTTATCTTTTGTCAGGAAGCCTATTTTGCAGGCTGTCATCATTGCCTCCTCACAGTCCTCAAATTCCTTCTCATTGAAGACCATGTTCTTATCAAGGAGACCATCAAATGCGATCTTAGCCACTGGCTTTAACAGCTCATCAATGCTCTTGATGGAACTCAAATAACCTGGATCATCTAGATTTGCATATATCTTCTGGACAAAGTGCTCCTTGAGAAATAGAAACATCTCCTTGAGCAGTTGTGAAAATGTCTGCAACTGCTGGAATTGTCTACATCTTTCTTCCCCCAGTTCACTCCACATCAAGCACAGCATGGACATGTAGATTGGGTAAGGCGCCATATTCTCTGCAATGATGTCGTTGGCATGCATGAACTGGATCAGACTAGTGGCTTTCACTTGGTCATTCTCAAAGTACTTCTTGATGTACTCGGAGATGTTTTCTTTGGTGAATCCCTCAACACTGATGAAGGTATACAGGTTGTTTAGCTTTTTGTTCCATCTGATCTGAATTGCCATCCAGGGACGGGATGTTACCAGGATGAGACATGTTTCCAGTTGGTCTGAAGAGAGAGTCTCTACAATATTTGTTTCAGGAGTAGCAGTGTGGCCAGCTTGAGAAGCCTCGGTTGTGTTTGTGTTCCTCCTTAGTTGTGGGATATATCTATTTGCATGGGTCCTTTCTTGAATGATGTTCTTCTTGAACTCATCTAACCCATCATAGATGATGAAGACCTTGTCTGGATGAAGTAGGATGTATTCATCCAGCTGGCTGGCTCGAACTGGATTGCCTTTCATCAGGTAACTTTTGACTATGTCTCCAATGGTGCAATTCTCTGATTCTCGCAATGTAACAACAATGACCATGTCAAATTGCTGAAATTGTGTTCCATTGACCCAGTCCCATGCTATCTTAGCACAGAACGTGGTCTTGCCAACTCCAGCTTCTCCCTGCACCATCATTCGTTTAGGTAGTTCCCCATTGACCTTGATGTTGAGGAGATCTTTGTAATCCAGTTCTTTCCAGGATTTGCCATCTTCATGCATCTTCAAGTTTGTGTAGATGTCTTCAAATTGACGTAGAGAGGTAGGATCTAGAGGGTCATCTCTTATCTTACACAGGTTTGTTCGATAGAAGGATTTCAGATCGTCGCAGCACCGTCGTAGCTCATCCTCTGAGAGGGGTGATGCAGATCCAGAAGATGACGCCTGGCCTACAAAGAAAAAGGAAAAAGTATATTGCTGGTAAAATATTTTAGTAATCTAAGCTCTCTCAGTCCGTAGTATAAAACCTGGTGGTAAAGTGTTTTTTCTCTTTGCTTTTTTAGGGCAAATAAATATTAAGTTAATGTTAGAGACATTTAAAATGGATCTTGTAAATCCATTGTCAGCAAAAAGAAACTAACACAATTTTCTGGTGACACTCAGTCAGATCACTAACTCCACATCATCACAATGCCACTGTATTGATTTGTCTTTCATTACAAATGGCACCCTGTATTTTATTGACATGTTCTAAACCTGTTCTCAACTAGATTTGGCAATTCCCATAAAGTTGCTTTGTCTTTCATTACTTTGATAACCTGTAGTACTCTGCTACTCTGCTAGATTTGGAAATTCCCATAGAGTTTAATAAAAACAGGACCAGCAAGGTTCCCTTTAAGCAGTGAGTTAACACAGATTACTGAAGTTTACCTTGGCTATTGTTGATTTTAGATATGTTTGTTTCAGTGAGTATCAGTGCTCATAAGTTGTGTACATATTAACCCATTCAGGACTGATTTGTGTTGGTACAACATGTTTTCTACATAGACCCTGGAAGCCCAAACATTTTCAAGACCTGTCCTGAATGGGATGGTTAGTTTGAGTAAAAATTGTATAATTTAGATTATTCTTTTTCCTGACAGGTTATTTTGATACACATATGAACAAACTTACAAAAGGTTGATACAATGGTAAATGGCTGTCATAATGGCCAAGCAATAAATGCAATGATATATTTGCTGATGCATTGCCTGAGGTTTGTACACACTCTGTCAAATAATTCTCACTACTTATTTCAAATTACATTTAAAAAAAATCTTTATAATCATGACAACAAAGAGGAAATTGTACTGGTTTCATAGTTCTATTAGTAAGAGGAAAGCAGCGAGGCATGAGAGAACCCCTAGAGATGGGAGTGAGTTTGGTTGATTCAGACTAAGGTTCTAGATGTATTATTTCAAAGGAAATCAACTGTTTGTTTGAATTTTCAAATAATTTTTGAAAAACTTATTGATTTTCTGTCTCATTCTTTTTAAACTAGACAATCAGAAAAAACTTTCACATAATGTAATAAAAAGATAAACTGCACTCAAATAAAAAATTTTTTTAAAGATCAGCACTTACCTCCTCTTTCATCATTCTTCCCTGAAGCAGTGCTTTCCATTGAAGATGCTGATGGTGAATCTGTAAAGACCAGATATTAAGATAATACACTACATGAGTATGAATTTTCATTATTCATATAGTTTCAAATGTTACAAAGTAAACACAAAGTAAATGTTACAAAGTAAACACTTACACTGGACTGCTAGCATGGGGTCAGTAGATATATGATTTTTGAGCCAGCAAAAAACCTATGAGAGTAAATTTTGGTGGGTCAATTAGGCAAATGGAAGTTCAAACTGACATTGACAGAAGAAATCTTGCAATCTTCAATATCAACCTTGCCTTATTTATAATCAATGTTTTGATTAATTAAGAGTGACATTTTTTCGAATGGTACACATTTTACAAACGAAATTCAATTTAGAAGGCAACAAATGTTAGGCTTAGGCCACCAAATGTAAAGAGGAAAACATTTTATACTGACAAAACCAGGCTATGTATTTGCAAAAAATTAAATGCAGAAAACAGAACATAACTGGATATATGTACCTGAAATATGTACAGTTTGTATAAATAATTTTAATAAAGATACATTTCTGTAATCTACATTGCATACCTATGGGAAGATGCTCATTTGCTATCCTGCGTAGCTTTGCTGTCACCAGTGCTTCCCTGAGGACAGACCTCTCCTCAGCCTCTCCCACAGTGTCAATATGCCAGTCTCGTAGCATCTGCAGTGTTCCCCTACTAGTCACATCTTGGTACTGCACATTGGTCTTGATGTACTTTGCAATTTTTCCCTGATCGACTCCGAGTGCTTTTCCCAAGGCTTCAATCTTCTCATTGTCAGTGATGGTATTAGCTATACGACAGAGGGTATCATCAAAACTGTGTAAAATGAAAAAAATAAATTGTAAAATGTAAAATGTAAAATTAAGATATTAAAAACAAATCAAACAAATATTCAAGCATTTGCAAGCAGCCCTTTAAGGATGAACTCAACAGTCCAGAATTACACTGGAAACATGGCACCCACTCAATAGAGGAGAACAAACCAGACATTAGAAGGGAAAAAAGGACAAAGTTATCTGACAAGCGAATAAAAAGTGGTGTTCCATAATAGTGCTGAGTCAAATCGAATATTTTGAAAATCGAATATGAGTCGTGTAAAAACGGTCGGATATCGAATATATCCGAAATTTGACAAACTTGACTTGACTTGACTTGACTTGACTTACTTGACTTCACAATGGCTTGCCACATCTTCCTGTCTTCGGTCAATCTTTTGGCTTGAGTGTTTTTTTAAACCGATATAAATATTCTGTCCGTTTTTTTTTCAATTACAATCGACAGTACAGTGTGATGTTAGTGTACAAACTGCTGTCAAGATGAAATACTTCGATATCTCGTCACAGATTCTTCTAAATTTGACATTCACTATACCACTTGTATATTAATCCTCTTACCTTTGGTTTATTATTTGTTTTGTTTATTTGTAATTTATGTAAAATACCTTAACTTTTAACTTTTTTTTTTGATATTCGTATCCGAAAACTTGTATTCGGTATCCGACCTTCACGGTCGTATATCGAATAGCCATTCGTTTGGAATCAGCCCTATTCCATAATAAGCCTGGGGCCCGGCCCGGATCGCCGGGCCAAACCCGACGGGTTTGGCCTTTTTGCCGGGTCCGGGCCGGATCCGGGTTGGAGAGATGATTGCCAAAACCCGGGGAAAAAAACCCGGAAAAAAGCTAGGGCCTATTTTGATGGATGTGCCGATGCGTAACCGATGCAAAATGCAATGCGATATGGCTGCTTATAAAACTTACTCAGTTTTCCAAGATTTCTCTCCTTGTCTTTCCTCAATAAAGATACTAAAAATGTGGTTATGTTATGTTTGCGTCTTGTCTTGTTTGTTTTGTTATTATATTCTCCCGATTACTGCTAGAGTACAGTGAAATGATGAATGAAAGAGAGAGAGAGAGAGTGGGAGAGAGCAAAGAGAAATGTATGCCTGATCGTTGAGCGATGAATTTGAAGAGAAACAAGAGAGAGGGGGAGAGAGACATTTATTTGCTGATAGCGCGCGCTTGGCTAGCCAGAAAATGTGATCTAGCCTGAGCTGTCGTAGTCTAGATTCAAGTCTCTTTTCAGGTTTTTACTATCGTATTTATCGAGGCATACCTACTCCATATCATATTCATAGAATTTGGACTTCATAAATAGTACGTGGATGAGACTAAGGGGAATTTATAGGGTATAGTTAAATCAACATCAATTATCTAATTACACATTAGTTGGTAGATTTGGAATTGACGTTTGTTATTGTCTGGAAGAAGTGCAGAAAAAGGCAAAATAAAAGTGACTTAAGTTATCAAAAATAATTATTCCTTTTCTTTTTATATAAATAATTAAATATTTGAGGACAGAGAGGGAGTAATATAATCAATTTTGAAAACCCCAAAATCAAAATTCCCTGCCAGAAAGCAAATTATCAAAATCAAATGAAGTGGTTCATCTTTCATGTGAAAACGAGGTCTGAAAGCCGAGACTACACTATCTGAGTATCATCGGACTTTGGAGTCTGGTGTACGTGACTTGAAGATCCTATTTCAGTCGGTCATCATGAAAGAGCCATTGTGATGATTGTTGAGAGAAATTGTTGACAAGAAAGCAGGGAGAGAGGATTGAGGTTTGTGGTGCAATCTAACAAGTGGGCGTGGCCTGGGTCTTCTACCACTTGTTTTTTTCTTAGTCGCTCTAATTCTTTATATTGATTGGCTTGTTTGTTCAGCAATCAGCAGCCATGCATGTATACGTGTTGAATGTTGAACTTGAGATGTGTATGGTGAGACGTAATGTACTGAGTGTGGCCTTAAGATGATGGAAGTGTTAGTCTAGGTTGTAGGACTCTATCCGTGGTAATACCACGAATCTGTACGCTCGGCCAGTGAATCTGACTGGTACATACGCGATATGGGGGAGAGGTGTATAATAGAGTCTAGAACCTAGACTAGGGAAGTGTATTCACAGTCAACTACAGGTTCATCAAGAGGTGACATGACTGGTGACCTTCTTGTAATTTGATTGGTCGCTTGCCGACCAATCCTAAAATGGATATAGAGTTCTGCATGCAGCATGTGTTGCCAGCTACTACACATACACTGGAGAGACTG
Source organism: Echinarachnius parma (assembly GCA_037951105.1). Classification (NCBI taxonomy): domain Eukaryota; kingdom Metazoa; phylum Echinodermata; class Echinoidea; order Clypeasteroida; family Echinarachniidae; genus Echinarachnius; species Echinarachnius parma. Next base: position 66,956 of record JBAMJV010001574.1, on the reverse strand, counting down.
CATGGTACTGTAATAGTGCACACACACAACACTCTCAATTACACACACGTGCATACATATTATCAACACACAGCTAGCAGACTGTGTGTCGGTCCAGAGTTATACAAAATCTATGGTGATGTCACACATCTTAGAAGAGAGATAAAAGCTTGCTCACGATGCACTGATGCTCATAGTCATGCATATCAAACACACACACAATACAATTCTGCACAGTCGTGTAAACATGTAAAAGTGGCTTCGATCGAGTTGTCAATGCCCTCTTCTTATCTTCGAGGCCGTTCGGAGAAAAGCGCAAATCCAATTACAAGATAACGAGTTACGACGCACCAGGGTGACATATCATTGTCCTCATCAGGTCATAGGACGAAAGTCAGACCTATTAAAAGGCAATATAAACAGCAAAGCTTTCAATTATAATTTTACCGGGTTCCGGTCCGGGTTGGGTCCCGCTGGTAAGAATTTTTGACAATTTCCGGGCCGGGTCCGGGCCGGGTTTTTCTCTTCCGGGCCCCAGGCTTATTCCATAACCATAATCATATATTATTGCCAGATTGTCCTGTAACTGACGTACTTGATAAATCTATCACTTTGTGCGGCATCTGTAGTTATCTTGATTGCTCACACTGTTAGCCCCTTCTTTTGCTGAGACGCATTGTGCAATTATATTGTTTCCAACAAGGGAAACTGACCAGATATTTATAATATAAATCAAAATAGAGCATCCCCAGGATTTGAACCCGAGACCGATGCTCTTACTGCTGGCCTATCTAGAAAACTCCTGTGACTTCAGTAAGAGAAAAAATAACCCCCATAGCCTGCCTTGGAAAATATCAATTCACACACGATCTGGAATGTTTCTCTATGATTTGTCTGCTACAAGAGGTAGTTTGCACTCATACAGACATATAATAATGTTGTGTAAAGCAGGCTCTGTATTTAAGTTGACATTGCATGCCTGCAGAGCATGCAGCATTCATATGCATGTAAATGGTCAATCATAGTATGACCATTTATTGAAGATGTGGTAGTTTTTACCTTTTCTGAAGTTCTGTTCTTGGGCCAGGGCCAGGGTTGGTCTCAATGTCTCCCGCACTCATGAGGTTGATTGTGGACAGGTAGAGCTTGCACAGATGTTCACTATGATGGTCCGCATGGGATGAACAGGGTGACTTTATAGCAGCCATCTATGGAGGAACAAAAGTTTGATTGAAATCAAGATTTATGTATTTGCACATGAGTTGATGCAAGGGACATAGGTTCATTTCCATCTGCGGCATGTGCGTCCTTCTGCAAGGCATATTACAGAGTTCACAATTTGAAATAACAATCAAAACATTTTGTTCGGTTTTTAGATTAAAGGCAAAGGCTTCCATTATAGATAACACAAAATATTATATTTCAATTTATGATACCTCACTAATTTTGTATGCAGACTATTATGTTGGGAGGATATGATAAAAAACTATTGATTTGTCATTTTTTTCAGCAGGTTAGATTACAATAACCTTGAATTGCTAAACATATCTCTGTTGTTGTGTACAACTCTTCACAGGGCTTGACACTAGCACTATCCTGATTGACCGGGGAAAGGAAGAATTGGGTGAGGAATATTTCACAAATTGTTTAGTTTGGTTGCCAGATCAAAGTTAGCATATGTGCAAGTACCTGTTATATATGGGCTAGTAAGATTTTTGGAAGATTCTGAACATTTATGATTTTACTCATCCAAATAAGCCAGTAGAAAAAGAAGTTAGTGTGGAGGTGTGCCTTCATAATATACTTCTTGAAACCCAGGAGTGCATGGTTACCTGGTAGGGTAATTAGGCATTAGGTCTATCTACATATATCATAGCCCATGCACCTTTGTGGCATCTTGTTGGCTGCATGTTGAAATGACACATAACACTAAGAAGGTAGATTCTGTTGCATTATTAGTGCCATATGGATGCTTTATCTGCTCTAGAATGATATTGAGCCAGCCTGGGTGTACACACTCATACCACCATTACCATACTGTTGTGTGGAGCAGGTAATGCTTAAAGACAATGCACAGTTGGTGTCTAGGGGTAACCCTAGGTAGTTTAGTTTTGGTAGAGAAGGCGCTGCACATCACAATTTTTTTTGTGAGGCAATGAAAAACTGAGTGTCAAATTTGAGAGTTTACAATTTTAATGGCAGAATAAACTTTATTTGGTCAAAATCGGTCCAGGAGCACCCCTCCCCCCTCGCTACGCCAGTGTAAGTGTTCAGACATGTAATTCTTCCCCCAAATCGGGTCCTACTAATCACCAAGTAGCACTACGAAGCACTGCGAAGAGCACCCTGTACTAAAAATCCTATATGGCTGCGCTCCCACTGGTCTGAATTGCACTCCGCACAGAACTAATGGCGCTAGCTCATGAGACCTGATTTACACTTCTAACCCCAAACGTTCTTGTTGCTTTATCATATTGTAGATTGTTGTAGTTTTCAGGGGGAGGGGGTTTGGATAGTTCCTGAGGTTCCCATCATTCTAGATAATTGCCCCAAACTGTAATGAATATGTCATGAATGGTCCACAAATCTTCTGTGCCCCCCACCCTCCCTACCACGTTAAAATGCATACTTCCATGAAAAATGGTTAACGGATATCGATCAGCACCAAGACACATTTTTTAAAGGTTTTTTTTTTACAAATGTATGCAAATTGAATCAATTATTTGTATAAACAGTTTCGATTTGGGGCCATCTAGAAGGATGGGGAACTCAAGAAGGTCAAAGTCCAACCACCCCCCCCCCCCCCCCCTCCGCCCACACCTCCCCCACTGAAAAATTGAATTTTTGTAAAATTGTGTATTAAATTGTATTCTGTTCCTCAGCAAAGTTCATTTGCTACCCACAATATGTTATAATGTGCCCCCTCCCCATACACCATGGAACAAATGGTTAATTTGTATCAGCCCTAAGGCACATATTTTTCAAGGTAAAAACAAACATGGAAATCGGATCATTTATGATGTATACATTTCGATTTCAGGCAATCTAGAAGGATGGGGACCTCAGGAAGAAGCCCCATCCTACACCCCCCCCCCCCCCCCCCCCCCCCCCCACTGAAAATATCCTAGCTATGCCACTTCAAAATGATAAAACAACAAGAACTTTTGGGGTTAGAAGCGTAAATCAGGTTTCATTAGCTAGCACAATTAGTTCTGTGCGGAGTGCAATTCAGTGCAGTGGGAGCACAGCTATTTAGGATTTTTAGTACAAGGCGCCTCTTCACAGTGCCCCGCAGTGGTTACCAAACTGCTTCGCAGTGCTTCGCAGTGCTTCGCAGTGCTTCCGCAGTGAATTTGTAGTGCTTCATACTCCTTGGCGATTAGAAGGACCGCCCAAATCAACTCATTTTAAAAGATTTGTAAACATAGTTAATACCATGGAGCATTATCCAGGGATGGCGAGTCTGTGTGTGCAGCCAGCGGCATGGGGCCACCAAATAATGTTGAGCCACCAACAAATTAAAAAGGATAGATTTTATTATGTCAGGCAACAAACATTGTACTGGCATCAGTAATTTGCACAAGTGCACGCCAAGTATACATACACAATGAAAGTATGAAACTGACTAAAATCTATTGTATGTATTGTAAAAAAAATTGTTCATAAAAAAAATATATATATTGTATTGCTGGTTACCTAAATAGGCAAAATATAATTGTTTATTACTGTTTTCTTTTCTTTTTTTTTCCCTGGCCACTAAAAATGAAAAAGATTTACGGCTGGGGTGGCCCAAAAGGGCAACTAGAAAAAAATACATGTTAATGTCACATCTACTATGTAAGTAAATGGTCCAATAAGTTGAACCATTTACATGCAATATACACTATTACACTAATAATACGCTGGAGATGAGCATACCGACCATTCATAGCCTACACTATAGCATTCAACAATTGAATGCTATGTGTATGATGCATCGGTAAAGAAAACGGACAGGAAATAAAAAAAATTCTCCACATGTTGCGGTCTTCAAAACAACGGCTCTCTGCATTATCAAAGTATATGAATTGTGGATTTGCTATTTAATGGAGGGAGAAATGGGCCTACAAAAAGTGTTTTTGTGTTGGATAGTGTAGCAGGCGAAAGAGGTTAATGATCTAGTCTGCACAACGCTATTGTAATGTATCTAAACCGAACACAAAAAGTAACTTCACCCCTAAGCAATTGCCCATAATTTCATAACCAAGAATCGTTTCAAGGTTTCGTCTTGCCGATATATCCATATGGTAGTTAGGAAAACAATGTGTAAAAATAAGAGGTAACTAAGTATTAATCCATGGTTGAGTGAGCACACATTACAGACAAAATAGTCATATTTCAAAATTCGCAAAAGTATTATCATCATTACAAATTATTGAGAGTTGGAAAATTTAAAAATGCACTGTTTTACAATTGCTATTAATGCATTTTACCACATGTGCCATCAACAAATCAAAAATGAATGGAATATCAAACAGCATTGTTTCATAAACCATGATCAATGCATTCCGCCACATGTGTTGATTCACAACAATGTACAGGCACGCGCAATACTTTGTGACTTTTGAATTTTTCATTTTTTCTTTAATCTGTGCTCATTCAGCCATAAAGTGATGAATATCTATGATTTTCACACATACTGTACAAGACCATTGTACCAATATTGTGGCAAGATGACATCTTGAAACAATTATCGGTTATGAAATTATGGGCAATTGCTTAGGGTGAAGTTACTTTTTGTGTTCGGTTTATGTGTGGTTATGTGGAGCACTGCATTGTCAAATATATAAAAAATTGAATGCAACGCCAAATTCATTTTAATAATATAAATTGCCTACGTCTACAAAACACACCAATATTGTATCGTGCGTAAATAGTACAAATCCACTGGCAATGAAGCCAAGGCTAATCTTTGCAATATTCAGATTCAGATTCACTGTTTAAATTATAAATTGTGGTTGAAAAACACAACATCCGATTTCAGACTCGTGAATACACAATACAATCATTCAAGTATAGACATAGAACATTTGAACTTAAATATAATAATATATATATACTAACCATAGTAAAAACAGATTAGTAATTATTAGTATTAGTATTTGTTATTGCCATGCGCATTGCATTGGCATCCCCATTACAACAAGTCTAAGCCGCCAGATTTGCAAAAAAAGACATTATGCCGTTGAAAGAATCAAAGAAAGATGTCTTAATTACGAACCTGAAACTGAAAGCTTTGGTTTCACGATTGTCCCAAACCAGAGTTCACTACCTGGGCCATCCAGATCGTCGGCACATCATATCCTGTGACTGAAATTGAGAAATCAGCGCTGCTATCGTAACAAACTGTGTTCTATAATTCTGCTTCTATAGCTTGACTTGCAATGGTGCTACAGTACCAACACAGTATTCCAGCCCGATACGATACGTACAACGGGTGGAAGAAAGATCCCTACCCCGCCCGGCCCCGTCGGGCGGCTGCGAAGGGTTCGTACATGTTACAACCACTGCTGACTGGTATCGGATCGGGACCGAATCCCCCAAACGTAATGCGAAACTCGGCTCGTCATTGGTGCAGATTTTATTGTTGTGGGCTATAATGTGGCCGTGGGTCAGTATGCAAATGATGCGCAGGTATGAGTGGGTCGGTAGGAATTGTTTGCACAAGGTAACTATGGAACTGTTAAACCCACGAGGCGAAGCCGAGTGGGTTTTAGACTAGTTTCCATAGTTACCGCGTGCAAACAATTCCACCGACCCACAAAATAAACTTGCGCATCATCTGTTTTATAGAATGGGCATTGTTATGCCCCCCAAAAAGTCAAAAAATTAAAAATTAGAAAAATTACTGGATGCATGAAATAATTTTACCGGACGCATGAAATTTTTTACCGGACGCATGAAATTTTTTACCGGACGCATGATTTTTTTACCGGACGCATGAAATTTTTTACCGGACGCATGAAATTTTTACCGGACGCATGAAATTTTTACCGGACGCATGATTTTTTTACCGGACGCATGACTTTTCATGCATCCAGTACAATTAATTGTCTGCACAAATTTTGCTCTCAACCAATCAGATTGCAGGGATTTATCAACCCATTCTATAAAGCGCGTTGATCAACGCGCTCTGCCTTGGGTCAGAGCGCGTTGACGCTCTGCCGTGGGTGCAAGGGCGCCAGCTATCGTGGATAAGCAGCAAGCCGTCTTTGTGAAGTGACTTAGCTGTGGCTGTAAGGGGGAGGGGGTGGGGGGGGGGGGGGGGGGTGGGGGTGGGTGAGGGGGTGCAATTAGTGGACACCAGCCACTAAATTAAACTCAGTTTACATATATTGATATTCAAAGGGATAGTTGAGAATTGGTCAAACTTACGTAACCAAAACCTGCACCATTACCGGGACCATTACAGTACAAAATAATAGTTATAACTTCACCATGCTCTAAAACTGAGTAGCCTACAACTACAAACGACTAAGTAAAACCTCTTTTTTTATTTTCAAAGATAACTATCATTATCTGTTATCATTCAAAAAGAGCCATTACACCTCAAGAGGGCGCTCTTTTAAAAAATAATTGGTTTCAGCCATTTTCATACAAAATTGTGCATTTAAAGGGATAGATGAGTTTTGGTAGACTACTTTTTTTTTTGTGAGGTAATGAAAAACTGAGTGTAAAATTTGAAAGAGCATAATATTTAAATAATAAAATCATCTTTGTTTGATCAAAATCGGTTCAGAGACGGCTGAAATATCCATAAATATAACAATTTGTAATAAAGCTGGGGCCCCAGGTTTATTCGAGAATTTTGAACCAGCAGGTAAAAATTCAAAAAAATGCTTCCTCTTTTCAAAAAGTTACAAACTAGGTATTTAAATAGTTGTTGGTTATTTCTCTATCTAATCACTATTTCAACAAAACATCACATGCACAATGTTTTATTCAAAATGGTTGAAACCGATGAGTGTTTAGAGAGTGCCCTCTTACGTTTTAACGGCTCTTTTTGAATGATAACATGATCTTTACTACGTCATTTGTAATTTTGTGTTCCTTTCTAGTTATAACTATTAGTTTGTAATGTAATGATGCAGGTTTGGTTACTGAAATTCAGTTTCACCAAAACTGTACTCTACTTACCAGAACTCAACTATCCCTTTAAAGGGACTTAGTAACATTGTCCAAATCCTCAAAATAAAATTGTAATTCTAGCGGTTCCTTTATACCTTGTTGTATTCGTATTAACAATAAAATCATGGGACAGCTTTCGGTTTTTCAAATTTCCCTTTCATTACAAAGATATGTATGATTGAAGTATTTAGATAAGAAAATCTCCGGGCGAGATTTTCATCCCTGTACAAAGTGAATGCAGTGAGTTGGTGAATATCACCCATATCACTTTGCATTTTCGCTCATTACTTGGCCATACATTGTCCATTTGACCTGAAATTTTCACACAATACCCTGAGGCCATATGAGATAACAACAGTATACATTGCATCAACCATTCATCAGTTTTTGCACATCTCAACAAAGTTACTAGATCCCTTTAAATAATGATTCAATAGAGATATCATCAACAACTTTTTAAAAACCTATTCAGATTTTTTTCAAAGTAGTCAAACTTTTTCTAAAAAGTCAAAGTTTCCCCTATTGAAGAATTTTTGGAAAAAAATATGTTAATGGATATTTCAGCCGTTTCTGAACCGATTTTGTTCAAATAAAGTTAATTCTGTCTTTAGTATGTTCTTTCAAATTTGACAGTCAGTTTGTTATTATCTCACAAACAAATATTTTGTGAAGTGCCCTCATATAAACCAACACTCAACTATCCCTTTAAGTATTTAGACAGAAATAACCACCTCAAATGGGTATTATTTTGAAAGATTATTTTGACTCGAATTGGCAAAACAGACGTTTATCAGTTGTTGAATATAAACTGTTCATAAAATCTCCATGTCTGATGAGCCTGAATATAGCATACACACCAAGAGTGTTTGCTTTTTCCTCACACCTTTCCTTGCAAGAAATGTATCTCACTATATAGAGGTGATCTGTATGGGGACCATGATGATCATGCAGGCCTACCTTGTTACATCGTAATCTGGGTTACAACAAGATTATAAATAACTGACAGCAGCAAAATTGCCTTATTAGTATAATTATTTCAAAGAGGGCTGTGTTATCAGAGTCTTTTACGATGACAATTTGACCTATCAGCCCCACCCTTCCCCAGTAAAAAAAAACACATATATATATAGTGTGATATATTCACAACAAATGTTGGCATCATAATGGTCAGATTCGTACTAAGACAATAAACTGGAATGTGTATTTATACCAGAATAGCAAAACTTTGTGTAAAGACTCATTTAGAAATTGCTGTTTGTATTTTATAGGCTGGTAATGATTTACTTTCTACTGTAGACAAGACATAATAATGACACATTGAACAATTGGTTGTTGCATGTAATACAGAATTGTAGAGAAATATAAATATTCAATTTATTTGTATGAAACAAGAAATTGGCATGAATGTTATAAGGCAACAAACTAAACTTACTCTAATAAAACTAACTGAAAGACATGTAAACTGTATATGACATTTATACAAACTATTTATTTTTCATTTATCTTTTACAAAGGTAACTTTACAAATAATGTATCATTTATCTTTAGCCTACAAATAAAAAGTTGGCACAGATGTATTTAGTTGTACAGAAACATTTATTTCAGTAATTGTATAACAACAAGAAATTGGCAACAGGTTTGAGATACATGTAGAGTACACAATGATTTATAATATAATAGCAAGAAACGTACTGCAGTAAAAGGAGCTGTAGAGACCACCTGTCTATAAAGCCCACCTGCATATAAGACCAACTGCATATAAGACCAACTGCATATAAGACCAACTGCATATAAGATCACCTGTCTATAAAGACCACCTGCATATAAGACCACCTGTCTATAAAGACCACCTGCATATAAGACCACCTGTCTATAAAGACAACCTGTCTATAAAGATCACCTGATTATAAGACAACCACTTTTCTTGTTTCCCTTGAACACGGTTCACATGCAAATAAACCTGCTCAAAAGATACCTAGTTGTGTCTCCATTAGATGATCTTTATAGAAAGTTTGGCTGTATTATATATATAGAAACATTTCTCCTGCATATAAGACCATCTGTCTATAAAGACCACCTGTCTATAAAGACCACCTGTCTATAAAGACCACCTGTCTATAAGACCATCTGTCTATAAAGACCACCTGCATATAAGACCACCTGTATATAGAGACCACCTGTCTATAAAGCCCACCTGCATATAAGACCACCTGTATATAGAGACCACCTGTATATAAAGCCCACCTGCATATAAGACCACCTGTATATAAAGCCCACCTGCATATAAGACCACCTATATATAAAGCCCACCTGTATATAAGACCACCTGTATATAAGACCACTTTTCTTGTTCCCCTTGAACACGGTTCACATGCAAATAAACCTGCTCAAAAGATCCCTAGTTGTGTCTCCATTAGATGATCTTTATAGAAAGTTTGGCTGTATTATATATATATATAGAAACATTCTCTAAACATGTTAAATAATAATTAACATGTTACATATTGTGCAAATAACATAGTTTTCAGACGTTTAGTTCAATCTCAGTTGTATAACTGTAAACAAGAGGTCAATGATAATTAACAGGTTTCATATTGTGCAAATAACATAGTTTTCAGACGTTTAGTTCAATCTCAGTTGCATAACTGTAAACAAGAGGTCAATGATAATTAACAGGTTTTATATTGTGCAAATAACATAGTTTTCAGACGTTTAGTTCAATCTCAGTTGCATAACTGTAAACAAGAGGTCAATAATAATTAACAGGTTTCATAATGTGCAAAAAAGGGCTTGTTTGCATAATTACAGTTCAATTTCATTGACATGACAATGTGCTTCACCCCAGGACGAAATTCCAGTAAAAATTTTAATTGGTACCCATTGAATTCAATGGGTTTAAAGGGTACCTCCGGACAGAGATTTAGCTCTCTTACATCAAAGACATATCCCAAATGAACATACAAAACAAGTCTGTGATCCTGAAAGTATTTCTACATTGCTAGGGAATCATTTTTAATATCACATATCACTCATTCTGTCAGCGCAGTTCCGATAACGATACCACTTAACGATCCTCTTACTGATCGCAGCAAGCAGAGAAAATCTCGAAAATCGCTTGTGTGCGCGCGCTGCTGCAGCACAGAGCGTATAGACGGAGCTATAAGAGAGAGAGATAGAGAGAGAGAGAGAGAGAGACACGAGTAGCGCTATAAGGCCCAAAACAATAAATTGTTGAATTGGAGTTGTATTCGGGCAACCAAACATTAGGGTAGGTAGGTAGGGTTTTTTTTTTCAGGATTCGCAAATTACACAAAAACACATATATAACACACAAATAACACATATCGCAATTGGAATTTTTCATTTTATTATTATTTTTTTTTAATCAGAAAAAACCTTTAGGGTCGGCGGTATTTTTAGGGTCGGGCGGGTTGCGAATTTGCGTTTCCCAAACCATTCAGCAACTCCTTGTGAATTAGCGACTTGGTCAGAGACCATGCATACCCGAAATTTCCGACTTGTATAAATAATTTCGAACATTTAGTCGAGTGCCGAACGAATAGCAAATACAAAAAAAAACATTGGACCAAGGTAGGATTCGAACCAGCGTATCAATCTAACTCTCTATCCACGGAGCTATTTCGGATTGCTTGATTGGTGTTGTTTTTTAAAAATATATATCCCTATATACCCTAACACTAACCCTTACCCTAACCCGAATGTACAAGCAATAGCATGTATACATATTGCATGCATGCAGAGATATGGTGCGATGCGGTGGCCGTGGCTAGAGTGCGAGCACGCGCGAAACGATACTAACTATCGCATGGGCTATCCGATAAATCGCATACTACCATAATAACGTACGCGTATTGATTGAGCGGTCGTGCAAACAAAGTCGCGCGCGCGAACCAGTAAATAGCCGTGGTTCCGTAGGTCGTAGTAATTAATTGCATTGTTCTCAAATTACAGAAACATATCAGACCCCATGAGAGTATGATTGGTATTCAATTATAGTACCAAAACAACTAAGGATTGGTTTTATCATGCCCGGCGGTACCCTTTAACAATATCACGGTTAACACATATAAGTAGTGTAACGTTACCTGTACGCCTTGTGTATACATTCCATAAGTACAGTTAAACCCCTTTATGAGGAGGATAATGGCAATATTTAATCACCTTGTTTAACAATATCATGGATAACAAATATAAGTAGCGCACATGTTCATGTGTATATAAAGAACCTGTGCTTCCATTCCATAGTCTACCTAATTGAAGAGCAAGTGCATTGCATTACACAGACAAATTGACCCATACGCGTGCTGTTGATTATCATCATCATCATAAGACGGTTTGGTTAAATCAGAGCTCATTGTAATGAGGTTTCACTGTATTTCACTTCTTATGAAGGAGCACTTCACCCATAACTTGTGGTCACATACAAATGTAGTTCAATGACATTTGCTACTGTGCTAAAAAAACCTTTGATTTTGATGATGATTTCAGTCAGTTTCCCTACAAAAAATGTTTTCAGATTCTTCTGTTTGACAGTGCTGTTTATTTGAAGAAATTCATCTGCTTTAATATTCACTATCTAAAAGCCTGAGTATTATAATGGGAGGCAATATGGACAAGAGCCTTCGATCCTTGCAGAATCTTCATCAGAGGCAGAATGACAAATACAACATGTAAACAATTGCACTTTTATACATTTACAATGCATGACACTTTCTTTGAAGGTAAATTATGTACATCATATTTACAAAGTAAACAATAAATCCTATATATTCCATACTCTTTGCAAGAATAATGTCCATTCTTGACTACAGTACTGAGCAGGATCATGGAGGATTTACTGGGAGCTGGTATAACATACCTCAATGGAATGGGCACACCGAATACTCAGGAGTAATAATCTTCCCTCAATAGTATCTCAAATCCCTCGGAGAGAAACATTCCATGATGTTCCCTCCATCACCAATTATATATTTCATACCCTTTCCAAGAATAATGTCCATTCTTGACTACAGTACTGCGCAGGATCATGGAGGATTTACTGGGAGCTGGTATAACATACCTCAATGGAATGTACATGTATTAATTATAGTACTGTGTTTATTCAGCTGCAATTCAATTGTACATACTTCAATAGGTAACATTACAAAAATGAAATACATCCTTTTGAATAATGTATAGATGTATAGTTTCACATGCTTGGAAGGCACTTGCTGTATGGGATCTGCTATAACAAAACCCTGCACTTGTTGGTAATTTATGTTGTGAAGAAATTGACCAATTAGTTAGAACAATGCATCAAATGAAAGACCTGTGAAAGAGGCCTTTATACATTTTGATTTTTACTGATAAGTTCAGGGTTGTGCTATAGCAGTCACATATTATATTAACACCGAGAAGCATTTGGCTTGGAATTAATTAACATGTAAATGGCACTTGTAATAAAGATTCAACTCGTAATTTCAAGAAATGATACTTGATCCTATAAATAAAAAGATACATGCTTGAAAGGCACTTGTTATAAGTAGCATTTGGCAAGGAATGTATTAACCTGTTGCTCACTGGAACCTGTTTGGCTATGTACAAAGTCTATGGGGATTTCAGAATCTTGTAGTGTAAATAACAGTATGACACTTAATATAATGCACAATTACACATTTGCATCATAATTTCATTGATACTTTATCCTGGAACTAAGATAAAAGAGTGAAAGACATTTTTGTTTTTTCTGCTGAAGATAACTGAATGAAAGACAACGATTTACTTCATACAGTGGAACCATATATATCTTACTATGTATTGCATAGACCTTGGGACCATGAACATTGCCTTGTTATATCAGGTTCCTAGTTACATCAGAGTAAAATCATCGGAATATAAAGAGCTAGATCTAGACAAACTACCATGTTCTTGGAGGGGGAGGAGAGAGGGGGGGGGGGGGGGGGTGGATTATTAGATCAGAACTCATTATTATGAGGTTGCACTGTACTACCTTGTTATATGAGGGGTTATTACATCAGAACTCTCTATTATGAGTTTCCACTGTATAACATACCTTATAAAAGAGTTGTTATATATCATAATTCTTTATTATGAGGTTCCACTGTATTACCATGTTATATAAGAGAGTTGTTATATCATAACTCTTTATTATGCGGTTCTAGTCTATTACCTTGTTATAATGTACAAGGGTTTATTATATCAGACGTCCTTATAACGAGGTTGTAGAATATTACCTTCTCATAACAGGCGCTGATTATTATAAGAACTATTTGGATGAGTGAGAGTACAATACAAATTTGTCAATCTATATGTACAATACTTGTATGAAACAGGTTCAAAGTGACTCATGACCTCAATATTTAACCTGCGGACTACCTATACTAGATTTTTGTAATTCATGTACAGTTATACAAGGCCCACCAGGTTCCTGTAGGCAATGGCCTGCCACATGGACCCCTCAGCTATACATGTTTCTGGCCCAGGAGGCTCAATAGTCTATCAGGTTATGTAAAGCAGCATTTTTTTTGCTATAATCTTGGAAACAGTTTTTAATTTGGTCTAAATACATTACTGATGAGAAAAAGTTATGTTTCCATTTTTTATTTTTGGTCCCAGGGTGCATTTTGGCGATTTTAAAGATAATTAGCTAATTTGCATATTTGTGAAATAAGGTCAGGGGTCATTTTCTATCTAGGAATAGTACAATATTGATAAAAACTAGTATTCTAGGGTATTTTGAGGCAAGGATTCCATTTCCGGTGCTCGTTTGTAAGTGCTGTATGGGAAACACTCTGAAATCAAAGATGGCTTCCCCTACTTTGCATATTTATGAATATTATTGATTTTCAGTGGCTACAGCCCCTAATAAGCAATAATTCCGGATTATTATTTGTCAGTTATGTTCTAAGTATGTATTTAAGATATCAAAGATGAGTTAGCATCATGGCAACCTCTAGCAATGCATATTATTTGCATAAATATGTATTTTACCTAATTTGCATATTCCCCCAAATCGAGTATATTGGGAACCCGGCAAGTAAAAAAGACAAGTAATACCACTTTTCCAAGGTTTTAGGGGGCAACGAATCCATTCATGATACTTATTTACCTGTATCACCTCGGCAACCCACATAAATTCAAGATGGCCGCAATTGTCATTTTAAAGTAAATAATGCTATTTGCTACTTAAACGGCATTTAATTGATAAAAGTATGATTTGCTTACTGTAAGCAAACAACTACATTGTGATTCAAATATTCTAGTTGCTCATTCCAATAATTAAAAGTCAAAACATTATAATATCAATCTAATATAACCGAAATAATATAGTCGTGTATCATAACATGTGTAATTTAGGGAGCAGTCATCTTGGATTTGAGATGGATGCCATGGTGATACAGGTAAATAAGTATCAAAAATGGATCTGCTGCCCCCCAAAACCTTGGAAAAGTGGTATTACTTGTCTTTTTTACTTGCCGGGTTCCCAATATACTCGATTTTGGGGAATATGCAAATTAGGTAAAATACATAATTATGCAAATAATATGCATTGCTAGAGGTTGCCACGATGGCAACTCATCTCTGATATCTTAAATGCATACTTAGAACATAACTGACAAATAATAATCCGGAATGATTGCTTATTAGGGGCTGTAGCCACTGAAAATCAATAATATTCATAAATATGCAAATTAGGGGCAGCCATCTTGGATTTCAGAGTGTTTCCCATACATCACTTACAAACGAGCACCGGAAATGGAATCCTTGCCCCAAAATACCCTAGAATACTAGTTTTTTATCAATATTGTACTATTCCTAGATAGAAAATGACCCCTGACCTTATTTCACAAATATGCAAATTAGCTAATTATCTTTAAAATCGCCAAAATGCACCCTGGGACCAAAAATAAAAAATGGAAACATCACTTTTTCTCATCAGTAATGTATTAAGACCAAATAAAAAAATGTTTCCAAGATTATAGCAAAAAATTTCACAACATTTATTTACACTTCATTAGGGGATATACTACAATGTCAATGGTCCTGAATGATTGAAAGCCTCCATGCATGGAACATCTGCAGAAATTGCAGAATTTCACATAGGCAGAACTAACTCCAAAACATTGCTTTATTGTATATCATTTTGCGAATTCAATCCTGATTCACAGCAATTTTGTACTGGCAAAACATTCATTAAAAAATCAGATCTCATACCAAGTGCCAATATCCACAGGCTAGGCACATGGACCTCTGCATGCTTCTTGCACAGAAGGCTCAATGTCTATGGTCCTCAAGGTTGAAAGCCTCAGTGTATGCAGTAGAATTGCATTGTTACAGAAGACCCTCAAAACGATTTAAAAGTATTATTTACTGTATATCATTTTGCAAATGAAATCTTGATCCACAGCAACTTAAACAAATCACATCTCGCACTTTAATAACCAGCATGCATGACACAATGTATTATTATAGGGATCAACATTATTAGCATACAGGCATTTTATTTCAATGGATGGGGGGCTTAGGTCTATTGCCAAATTCCATCCTTCCCCCTTGTTCACACCCTCCCCCCAAAAAAGGTCCTTCCGATTAAGTTGCCAGAGAATACTACTATATTGCCCAAATATTCCAGAAAATCAGAATCAAATGATAATTTGGGGCAAATGCCTTGAGCTTGCCCAAATATGAGCTGCTATATATGGCCATTTTCAAAACACTGGATGGGCAGAAACCCCACTAGAACCGACCCTCCACTCCACCACCTTGTTCGACTAAGGAAATAAGCATTTGCCCTACTGGGCCCTGAATTATACATACCTTTATGTTCTTCTTTATTTGGGGCTAGTCAATTCTGGTTTCGGCCCAGGCAAATTTGATATACAATCCTTTTTGCCTGACTGGGATAGTATAAACAGTCTATTAAAAAGTTAACTGCGTGCTGAAGGACTGGGTGTTCGATGACTGCGTGCTTAAGAACTGGGTGTTTGATGACTGCGTGCTGGATGACTGGGTGTTCGATGACTGCGTGCTGGATGACTGGGTGTTCGATGACTAGATGTTCGATGACTGCGTGATGAATGACTGGGTGTTCGATGACTGCGTGATGAATGACTGGGTGTTCGATGACTGTGTGATGAATGACTCGGTGTTCGATGACTGGGTGCTGAATGACTAAGTGTTTGATGACTATGTGCTGAATGACTAGGTGTTTGATGACTGTGTGATGAATGCCTGGGTGTTTGACGACTGCGTGATGAATGACTAGGTGATGAATGACTGGGTGTTCGACGACTGCGTGCTGAAGGACTTGGTGGTCGATGACTGTGTGCTGAACGATAGGGTGTTCGATGACTTTGTGATGAATGACTGGATGTTCGATGACTTTGTGATGAATGACTGGATGTTCGACGACTGCGTGCTGAAGGACTGGGTGGTCGATGACTGCGTGCTGGATGATTGTCCTCAGAGTCAATCCTGTACACAAATGTTAGAATATCAATTAATGAGTAAGGAGAATCACAGGCTTTATTAGCTGTTTAGCTGATGAATTACATAAAGTCCAGAATGATGCAGCAGTTTACAATCACACCAATAGTAGCTATTCAGTCAGCAGATTTGTGTACGTTTCTTATAAAAGGGGTAGTTTAGTTTTGGTAGGGAGGGCGCTGCACATTACAATTTTTTTGTGAGGTAATGAAAAACCGAGTGTCGAATTTGAGAGAACATACAATTGTAATGGCAGAATAAACTTTATTTGGTCAAAATCGGTCCAGAAATGGCTGAAATATCAATAAATATATCTGATCTAATAATTATTTGGGGCCCATATAATTATATGATTTTTTAAAAAAATTAAAAAAATGCTTACACTTTTAATTTTTTTTCAAAAGCATTTTTAAAATAATTGTTGATGATCTCTCTATTTAATAATTATTTCAATAAAACATCACATGCATAATTTTGTATATAAAAGGGTTAAAACCAATGCCTTTTTAGAGAGCGCCCTCTTGTGTTGTAATGGCTCTTTTTGAATGATAACAGGCTTTGTACTTAGTCGTTTGTAATTTTGTATACCTATCGAGCATGGTGGAGTTATTACTATTAGTTTATAATGTTACTGTCCAGGTTTGGTTAATAAAGTTCAGCCTTACCAAAACTGTACTACCCCTTTAAAATACAGGCAATTTATCATGGCAACAACAATAATATGGTTTCATAATTTGCATTCAATATACAGAAGGGATACATTTCACAAAAATGTACACTTCATTTATTAGGAAGCTATCCCAAATACAGTCATCCCTAAACATAGGTTTACTGCAGCCCTTAAGGTGTCATCCCTAAACATACATGTAAGTTTACTGCAGCCCTTAAGGTGTCCATGTCCAGCTGTAGGTAGAGACTGGTAGCTAATCAAGCATGTTGTTCACATTGCTAAATTATCATAGACTAGTTTCTTTTTAAAGCCTGTAATAGTTTTAGTAAAATAAAATTGGCTTTGAATATTTTATTTAAATGACCAAAATTGTAACTGGCATCTATGAGGAAGTTAACTGGGCAGATTTGGTTTTTTTTAAAAGGAGAAATTAGTACCCATCCAATTTGCATCACTAATCATAACTTATGTACATATATGAGGGCAAAAGGGAGAATAACTTCTATCTAGCTCATTATACTTAAGTAATTTAAAAGTCAGAGAAATGTCTGATACATAGTAGCTAAATGTTTTTGTTCAAGAAGTACCATTGTCTAATAATTATTATAAGATGATTAATGATATCCTTTTTATGATTTGTATTTTGTAATAGAATGAGACTTTAACAGCCATCTACAGATTTCATGCTCCTCATCTTACCTGACAAAGGGGTCCTTCTGAAGAGCCTGCAGGAATGAGTCTAGATCTGAGCAGGTCTTTCCATTGAACGTGAAATCCCCCTTGGAGATGTGTGGCAGGCATTCCTATCATAACAAAACATAAACTATGGCAATGTCAATTTTATTTCATCCAGGCAGGACAAAATATCTAAATAGGAATATAAGTGTATAGTCATCAGAGCAATTTCACAACTCATCCGCGTTTTTAGCTCAACTGACGCTTGGTAGGAAAACACTGCTGACCAGCGGTTGTTGGCACTGTATTGTGATTCAATGTCTCTATTATTCAATATGATTCAACATTCTTCATTTGAAATGAAGACAACTCTGAGAAGTTGTGACCTATTCAGCTTCAAAACATAACAGGTCCACATTTTGAAACACTACTGTGGCCTCTTTTCCCCTTACATGGTCATTGTACACAGGTTTACCTGTCTTAGCAAACACCTGTCTACATCAGTCAACCTGCCTATAGTGACCACCTAAAGTGATCCCCTGCAGCTAAAAACAATGTTACAGAACCTGTCAATAAAGGTCACCTGTATACAGTGGTCACTTTTCTTGTTTCTTTTAGGTGGTCACTATTAAAAGGTTTATGCATTTTAGCAGCCAAGCCAACCTGCCTAAAGTGATCCCCTGCAGCTAGAATTAGTAAAACCTGTATAGAACCTGTCAATAAAGGTCACCTGTATACAATGGTAACTTTTCTTGTTTCTTTTAGGTGGTCACTATTAAAATGTTTATGCATTTTAGCAGCCAAGCCAACCTGCCTAAAGTGATCCCCTGCAGCTAGAATTAGTAAAACCTGTATAGAACCTGTCTATACAGGTCACCTGTATACAATGATCACTTTTCTTGTTTCTTTTAGGTGGTCACTATACACAGGTTTACATCAGTCAACCATAGATAGTGATTTCCAAAATGGATCCCGTGTAGATAAAAGCATTTTTACAGAACCTGTCTATAAAGATCACCTGTATACAGTTTTCCCTTCCCCCTCCCCTATTTGTATGCTAATTCTATGCTATTTTTATGGAGCAGAAAATCAAAACCAAAACAAAATTTCTTGTTCAAATTAGTATATTTGTAATAAATTTGTATATATTGTGTATGATGTTATTTTGACTATGGCTCCCTGCAAATGTCAATGCTCAATTGCTGATTAGAAATGTGATCAACTCGAGGCAATGTGTGAGCTAGGATCATCCATAATATTATACAGCTCTATAAAAACAGCATTAAAACATCAGTCTCTTTCAGGGGTGCCAGAGTGTTACAAACCAAGGTTATTAATTATAAGATTGAGCCTGATTTCAGACTTCAGCTCAAAACTGATAACCCTGCTTATTTCTATGCTGCAGTAAAGTGGGGATATCCTGACTATTTTACATGCTGTCCTGCATCAGGACCATAATGCAACTATGTTTCCAAATGCAATCATATGTTTTTCTGTTTCTGAAGAATAACAACAACAAAATTAAAATAACAATTTTTAGATTTCTGGTATTACATACGCTCATATGACAATGTCATCGAGTCCCAATTCCATTGCTCTAACTTTTGCTACACTTAGTACATGTATTGTAGGTTGTCAAATGCATTTTTAAGTACTGCTTTGCTCAAATGCCTCGACAGGTTTTGTCTCTTTACTGTGGGCCTTACCGAAAACATGATTTCATGTACATAGCACATGCCATATAATGTACATGCACACATATACAAAATATGTTGGAATTCATGACATACAATGTATTAGGTAACTTCAAATATCGATCAGGCGGACATCTGACAATTTTAACACTGTCCCAGATTTCAATATGTACAATGCAAGGTTCACATGCATGTACAATTTTTTTTAAACAATAATTTATACTCTGTTCTGCTGTTTGTATCAACATTCCTGCTTTGGGATTAGTCTGTGTGAATTACATTTGCACTCCAATTAGCTTCAGGTAAATTTTATTAAAATATTTCAATGACAAGCATTCGATTATGAGATCACCAAAACATAAAAGAAATACGTTTGACAAAAAAAGACAGGCATACCATATAGTCTGCTTTCATCTGTTCTATTGTCTCTATGAAGACTCTGTGGATGTGGATGCTGTAGACCGGTCCCAAGGAAAGGTTGCTCAGGTCAGGCATCTGACAGATAGCTGTAGCAAGATCTCTTGATGCTTGGTAGCTCAGATGCATGTGTCTCAATGTCAATGACTTGATCTGTGGGTTTAAAACATGTTCAATAACGAAGGTTTGTTTGAACAGCAAGGCCAAAATTCTCAATGGTGGGTTAAATTGAAAATTAAATAAAACTGCATTAATTTGAGTCATTTCAGGCCATGGACCAAATTGGAAGTACCAATGGTAAATGTAATAAAAACAGTAATGAAAATAACCTTGGGTTAAATGAAAGTCTGATTAAAGTCTGAACATACACAAATTAGTGCCGAGTCGAAACTTAGTCATGTACCTTCAATATCTGACTGCCATGAGTACATGTCCGAATGACTTTGTGAGATATTTATATCTTATTTACTGATTTATTGATTATCTAATTTCATCCTTCGAAATATTTTTTTCATTTGCATGAATTTCATCTGCACTTAGACACAGCTGCACAGTAGACAAATTGAACTTAATCAGTGATACACATCCAATACCATCTATGCATAGGCCTACATGTACTCACTTGGCACAAACTTCTAATAATATGTCTAACATACTCTGATTTTACTTTCATATAATATGCTTCATTTCAGACAATTAAATAGATAGGCTACTTTTCAACTCATCCATATGTTAGAACATCATTTGACTACAGGGTCTATTCCATATGCAGGTTTCATACACATATTGATAACTTGTGACAGATATATGGACATACACATTAGCAGTGGCATTGCTAAGAGTGGGCAAATGGGGTATTGCCCCCATGTGAGAATTGTTACTGGCCTTTTTGGACATTCTCAGTTCTGGTTCCATAAGACGCCCAATACCGGAAATTTTCATCAAGGATATGTACACACAAAGAATGGAGTCTACATTTGTATACATTACCTTGATGGGTGCTTTTGCAGCTGACGTAGCTCTGACATCAACTTCATCTGACCCTGGGTTTGTCACCCTTGTTGTTTGGTCATTGGGGCTCTGTCTGTGAATCTGGCATACACATCAAATAACACAGTAAAAAAAAGTAACACATACAAATACATAACACATCATTATTTCAATTGCATTAATATTCTTGAACATGTAATGGTAATAGATGGGTTAAAAAGTAGCTTATGATAGAACATGTCAAATGTTTGTTTTCTTGGAAAAATGGTGTTCCTGAAAAGGATCCACTCATCACTGGACCTTTTGATCATCATCATTTGACCATCATCAGAAGAAGTACTGAGAGGAATATTTGGGGATTCACCTGGAAAAATATTAGAAGTCTGAATAAACAACATTATCAGGCGTCTGCCTTTCCAAGATAATGTCTTATTTCATATACACGTACTTTGCACAAAACAGAAGCACAAGATGGTTTATATCTTGCATGAATATATACATTAAGAAGATAAATAGACCTCTACCAGCTGTGTATAGAATTGCTGCAATCATTCATGCATGACTTCCTATAAGAAATAACGAGAACAAAGAAAATATCATTGTTTACTTGTCCTACATGTCTATCTCCAACATGTTTATAGCATGAAATATTTAGACTTATGGCAACCAAATCTAATGAAATCAGCTAGTATTCATGGTGCATGTTTTACCAATTAGTTAGATGATGATCTGACACTGGTTACTTAATATATCATGTTGAATAGACTGGGACGGATGGGCAGATAAATTAAAACCTGAAAACATAAGTCATAAATAAATATATGATTACCGTCCTTGTTCTTGCTTCCAATACCAGCTGTTGGAAGAATGAATCAGGTAGACCATCTATAACCAGCTCTACATCCTTCATGTTTGATGAGCACAGCCATCTTACCAGGTCTATTGCTGCTGAGCTGCTCAAATCTCCCAACCGGAGTCTGACAGACTGAAGCTGGAAATGAATCGATCAAGAGAAAAGTTGAATATCAAATTACTGACTAATAGTGATACATGATCCAGTTAAACATGGGTCGCATTCATCAAGTAAAGTAATTTTGCTACACCCCACTACATGCCTCCAGGGCCCCGTTGCAGAAGTTACAATTGATTGTAAGTCAGAAAATTTGCGCGGTTCAACCAATCAGATTTGCGTATTTAGAACACATGATCGGACTTACATCTAATTGTATCTTACAATCGATTGTATCTCTTTCTGCAACGGGGCCCAGGTAATATAATTTTACTCAGGATCTCATTTTGAAATAAAAATGACTGATACTGTTGTATGACTCGAGGCCGGTCTTGGTCTCGAGGCCGGCATTGCCGGCCTCGGCCTCGGACTCGGACTCGGGGACCCCGGACTCGGACTCGAAGGTCGTGGACTTGATGACTCGGGCCGAGTCCAGCTCGAGACCGGCCAATTTCCGTATATTTCGTATATTTGTATATTGGCTATTCTGTGATATAATTATACAAGAAACAAGCCAAATAAAGCCAAATATTCTATCCAATCCACCAAGCGATTGTTGCTTGGGAAGGAGATCGCGAATGAACTGACAGCCGACAAGAAAGTGAGCAAAAAAAAAAAAATTGCATTTGTGGGAAACGAATGGCAACGCAAGTGACATATATTCATAACAAATAGCCCAAGCTTATATTTGATAGGTATGCTTTCATTTTATGCTGTCTTTTTATGAATTGACACCGCAATTCTGAAAACGTTCGGCTATCAAACAAGCCTCCAGCATCCAGCCTACCATCTGGCAAGGTACTATTGCCAGAGTTGTGGCCGACGAAGGGACTAGGTGTGGTGTGTATTCAAAACTAGCTGCATTGCACTTTGCATACATGGTGATTGAGTTTGATTGACTTGAGTTCGACTTGAAGTCACTTATCCAGTGCGGATTTTAACATCCATTACTTATTCCAATCACACCTCTCTTTGCAATAACATCATTTGTATTTCCCTCTATTTTTTTAGCTTTGTATATCCTGTAATTTTTTTTTTTAAATCAGATTTCTATATTGTCTTGTTTATTTTCTCAGCGTAGATTTGGGCATATATCGGTCACTTTCATCACTATTTTTGTTTTTGTGGTCAATTTGTTGTCTTTGTCTCTGTTTATTGCTTGCTTTATAAGTTTTTTCTATTTATTTTTTTAAAGTCTGTCTTATCTTATTATGATCATGCCAATTCCTCTGTCATTTTTATTCTCATCATAGATTTGGGAAACGAAAGGAAAATGACATATATATATCCATAACAATTAGCCCAAGCTTATATTTCATAGGTATCTTTACATTTCATACCGTCTTGTTTATGACATTTCACACTGCGATTCTGAAAATTTTCGGCAAGGCGAACAAGCCTCGGTGGGTGTAGCTCAAGTTAGAATAATCATCAACTTCTAAAGGCTTTTCTGGTTATTGTACTTGCCTTTCTCTGGTCCAGTCTTTGCTTGTTTTTTAATTTGTTACATTTTCTTTCCCTTTTTGCCCCTTTCTTATCTTATAATGATTCCTTTTAGATTTTTACTTTCTATTTAATCTTCCTTCATACTTGTCTTCTTACATGTCAAAATATAAAAATTTCAAATGTCAAAAAAAGGCAAAAATGGTAAAAAGTATAAAAATCAAACAGTAGACAATTATGTAACAGACTTGAATTAAGAGGTTGTACAGGAGTGCCTTCGTGGTCATGTACATTGTAGGTCTTTTGGGTAAAGGAAAATAGAACTTTCTATAATATATTAAATAAGCAGACATAAACACAGAGCATTTGCTTAATTTTATTTTGAAGTTTATTTCAGTTATCTCCCAAACAAGCAAATTTAGAGAAATGTCCTGAGTTCATGACTTACATAAATTCAACATACATGTAATCGTAAACATAAAGGAAGAGATCGAGAAAGCCAAAGGCTTCCATACAAATGTCCTAGAAAAAAACATGACAAATTTTGTAATGTTTTTCTTTGTTTTTTCGGCCCATTTAAATGATTTTTGAAGGTAAAAATTTGAAAATTGAAGAATCTACTGGCCCAAAAAAAAACGTGAGTGTGGAGCCCTGAATGAGTGCATATTATGTGACACATATCTAGGGTTACTCACTTGATTGAGTGATATAGAGTGGTGAAGTGTGATGTCATGAATGATGTCATAAACATTATTTTTAGAATTTTCAAATTTAGACTTCATTTTCAGAAAGAGCATAACAAATAATGTCCAAATACCGAAAATCAATTGAAAAGGTTACGTTTTGGCTGAGATATGCCCATCCGAATGATTTTTTTTGTCAATAGGCAATCGGTGTTATAGTGCACTGTTTCATATTACTGTATGAACCAGTGCACTATAACACTGATTGCCCATTGAAGTAAAATACATTCGGATGGGCATATCTCAGCCAATACGTAACATAATCAATTGATTTTCGATATTTGGACATTATTATTGATGCTCTTACGGAAAATGTTCAAATTTAAAAGTTCTAAAAAAGTGTTTTCATGACGTCATGGCTTCTGTACTCTTTATCAATTGCCTTTGGAAAAGAAAATTAATTTAAAGAAAAAGAGTTGGACTCGGACTCGGACTCGGACTCGGACGGTCTGGACTCGGACTCGGACTCGGACTCGGACTCGGATTCAGATGGTCTGGACTCGGTCTCGGACTCGGACAGTCTGGACTCGGACTCGGTCTCGGACTCGGATTGGGTGGACTCGGATACAACACTGACTGTGAATAATCAACCTTCCCTTTAGGCTTTAAAACAATGACTATATAAAGTGGAACATTATGTCTTGATTCTTGAGTCATAAGCAAAGGATACTAATACATCAAGGTGATAACGCACCAAACTTCAGGTGCTGCTCTGACCTGGCTCTCTAGCATCACCCTTAAAGGTATGGTGAAATCCCGGCTTTGATTCAGGTTTATAGCTTTGAATATGTGCCTATATTGATATACCACACTTTTTTGTTCAAAGAAATCTTTTAGTTGGGCAAAAAAGGTAAATTTCATGCAACTTATTGGCGTCGGCGTTCCATACTCCAAAAAAAAGTGATTTACGTCACATGCAGTCTGTGACGTCATCTATGATAATGACCAAATACCGAAAATTGGCTGAGATATGCCCATCCAAATGAATGTTTTGTCAATGGGCAATCAGTGTTATGAATTAAAATTAATTTGGATGGGCATATCTCAGCCAATACTTCACATATTCAATTGATTTTCGGTATTTGGTCATTTTGTTTGATGCTCTTTCGGAAAATGAAGTTCAAATTTGTCATTTCTAAAAACAAATGTTCATGACGTCACAGACTGCATGTGACGTAAATCACTTTTTTTGGAGTATGGAATGCCGACGCCAAAAAGTTGCATGAAATTTACCCTTTTTGCCCAACTAAAGGATTTCTTTGCAAAGAAAGTGTGGTATATCAATATATTATAGGCACATATTTAAAGCTATAAACCTGAATTAAACCCGGGATTTCACCATACCTTTAACCCTAATCCCACTGGGGGGGGGGGGGGGGCATTTTGGCCCCCCTGTTTTTTTTTTTTTACATGCATCTAGACCAATTGGAACTTCACGTTCAAACTTCATGACTTTTTTTCTCTCAAGTCTCCCACATGTTTTGATATATAATTCACCCCGGTCGGACATGTAGATCTGATTTTAGAGGTCAATAATTGCTCGACCGTCACAAAAAAAAATGCTATTTTTGTACAGGTTTCTATGCAATTCCTATATCTGATGCCATGTAAACTCCAAATCTGTTATAATTGTTACATTGAATTATAATTTTGATTATTTCTTTGTTATTAGTTTAATTCATACACTTCACAAATGAATTCTTCTAAAAAAAAAAACAACAAAAAAACAATAAAAACAATAAAATATGTAAGGATGAAAACAATGTGGGTAAATCCGGGAATACTAGTTTGCATATTTATGCAAATTAGTGATATATTTTATCACCATAAAAAGCATGGATATGATGAATTACATAATTTGAAAATATTTTTACAGAAAACCTGAAGAAATCCTGTAAATTCTCTTGACTTTAGAAGAAAATCCCAATTTGTCCCCAAATTCGTCAAAAATGCGCATTTAAAATTTTAATTAATTATAAAAAAAAAAAATAATGGTCCAATTTTGTTTCTTCAAATTCTTATTCTACTTGACTTGTTTTACGTATGTGCCAATTTTCAAGTCAATCGGTCCATTCGTTGCCGAGATTTGAGGGGGGGGGGGGGCCAAAATGCCCCCCCCCCCCCCCTAGTGGACTCAAGTGATCAAAATAACAAAATAACCCATTGGGATTAGGGTTAAGCAAAATGCCCAGAGATGGCCACCACCTATTATGTAGAACTGTTCGCACAAACTGGGGCATGGAGTATGTGGAGTATGGAGTAGCATTATTTGTAAGACCTGAAATCCATGTGCAGAATAATAGTATTCATATATTCACATACCTGTTGACTCAATCACTGTACTGGCATAAAAAACTTTTAGTCTATTTACTTTAGAATTATGCAATTGTGTATGGAACTCTAATATTAACCCCTTGACTACGGGAACTGAGTGGGTTGTGTATACATAGTCAATAGGGATTTTGGAAACTCGTAGGGAACAGGTTAAATTAGTTGATATTACCTGTATTCATAAAGAGTTGATCACACATTGGAAGTTTATGTGCAGCATTATGGAATTCTGACAAGGGTTTGGTAAAATTATCGCACTGATGATTTTATGCAAACAGGCCATAGTTAGAATGTATAGGCAGTGCATATAATTATAGCTCACAATAGGAACAGGCTATCTATAACATTGATGGGCAAACACAAAGTTACCTTGATTTCCGCAGCATGAGCAGATACCATGGCAAAGAAGTCATCATCTAGATGTACCGTATCCAGCTTAAGGTGTGTCAAGTTGGACAATGACTGCAGCCATGTTGCTACATCCCTGCTTGCTGATTCGCTCAGATTCAAGTTCCGCAGTTCCAGATGTTCAACCTATGATAAGAATGACAATACATGGTTGTTATATTAGCATATCACATTTCCATAGGATGTCTCTAAATGTGTATTATAAAGCATATGGTCATCATTTGTTCAATGCACACAATGATCTTGCACATCAAGTTCGTGAACCTACTCAACAAGAGCATGCAGCCATACAATAATGAAGGCTCAGACTAATTTATACACGACCATGCGAGTACCCATGCATACATCTGCCAGACATACCAGTATGAAGTGAACGACTTGTTGTTGGACAGTAGTGCCCAGGGTCAACTGCTTTCTAGCCAGGAATCATATGATTGAAAGTCAGGTGCACATCAGATAATGCCATCCACATTACATTTTAGTATATGTGAAAAATATAAAAGCACAGACTTAGCTGTAATATAATATTTTTTTTTCTTCAAGTTCTTATTCTACTTGACTTGCCAATTTTCAAGTCAATCGATCCATTTGTTGCCGAGATTTGAGGGGGGGGGGCAAAATCCCCCCCCCCCCCCCCAGTGGACTCAAGTGATCAAAATAAACCATTGGGATTAGGGTTAAGCAAAATGCCCAGAGATGGCCACCACCTATTATGAAGTTATTGTTCGCACAAACTGGGGCATGGAGTATGTGTGGCTAGCATTATTTGTAAGACCTGAAATCCATGTGCAGAATAATAGTATGCATATTCACATACATGTTGACTCAATCACTGTACTGGCATTAAAAAAACTTTTAGTCTATTTACTTTACAATTATGCAATTGTGCATGGAACTCTAATATTAACCCCTTGACTACGGGAACTGAGTGGGTTGTGTATACATAGTCAATAGGGATTTTGGTAACTCGTAGGGAACAGGTTAAATTAGTTGATATTATCTGTATTCATAAAGAGTTGATCACACATTGGAAGTTTATGTGCAGCATTATGGAATTCTAACAAGGGTTTTGCAAAATTATCGCACTGATGATTTTCTGCAAACAGGCCATAGTTAGAATGTATAGGCAGTGCATATAATTATTGCTCACTATAGGAACAGGCTATACCTATAACATTGATGGGCTAACACAAAGTTACCTTGATTGCTGCTGCATGAGCAGATACCATGGCAAAGAAGTCATCATCTAGATGTACCGTATCCAGCTTAAGGTGTGTCAAGTTGGACAATGACTGCAGCCATGTTGCTACATCCCTGCTTGCTGATTTGCTCAGAGTCAAGCCCCACAGTGCCAGATGTTCAACCTATGATAAGAATGACAATACATGGTTGTTATGTTAGCATATATCACATTTCCATAGGATGTCTCTAAATGTGTATTATAAAGCATATGGTCATCATTTGTTCAATGCACACAATGATCTTGCACATCAAGTTTGTGAACCTACTCAACAAGAGCATGCAGCCATACAATAATGAAGGCTCAGGCTAATTTATACACGACCATGCAAGTACCCATGCATACATCTGCCAGACATACCAGTATGAAGTGAACGACTTGTTGTTGGACAGTAGTGCCCAGGGTCAACTGCTTTCTAGCCAGGAATCATATGATTGAAAGTCAGGTGCACATCAGATAATGCCGTCCACATTACATTTTAGTATATGTGAAAAATATAAAAGCACAGACTTAGCTGTAATATAATTTTTTTTTTTCTTCAAGTTCTTATTCTACTTGACTTGCCAATTTTCAAGTCAATCGATCCATTTGTTGCCGAGATTTGAGGGGGGGGGGGGCAAAATCCCCCCCCCCCCCCCCAGTGGACTCAAGTGATCAAAATAAACCATTGGGATTAGGGTTAAGCAAAATGCCCAGAGATGGCCACCACCTATTATGAAGTTATTGTTCGCACAAACTGGGGCATGGAGTATGTGTGGCTAGCATTATTTGTAAGACCTGAAATCCATGTGCAGAATAATAGTATGCATATTCACATACATGTTGACTCAATCACTGTACTGGCATAAAAAAAACTTTTAGTCCATTTACTTTACAATTATGCAATTGTGTATGGAACTCTAATATTAACCCCTTGACTACAGGAACTGAGTGGGTTGTGTATACATAGTCAATGGGGATTTTGGAAACTCGTAGGGAACAGGTTAAATTAGTTGATATTATCTGTATTCATAAAGAGTTGATCACACATTGGAAGTTTATGTGCGGCATTATGGAATTCTGACAAGGGTTTGGCAAAATTATTGCACTGATGATTTTCTGCAAACAGGCCATAGTTAGAATGTATAGGCAGTGCATATAATTATAGCTTACAATAGGAATAGGCTATCTATAACATTGATGGGCTAGCACAAAGTTACCTTGATTGTTGATGCATGAGCAGATACCATGGCAAAGAAGTCATCATCTAGACGTACACCGTTCAGCTCAAGGTGTGTCAAGTTGGATAATGACTGCAGCCATGTTGCTACATCTCTGCTTGCTGATTTGCTCAGAGTCAACTCCATCAGTTCCAGATGTTCAACCTATGATAAGAATGACAATACATGGTTGTTATATTAACATATCACATTTCCATAGGATGTCTCTAAATGTGTATTATAAAGCATATGGTCATCATTTGTTCAATGCACACAATGATCTTGCACATCAAGTTCGTGAAC
Source organism: Echinarachnius parma (assembly GCA_037951105.1). Classification (NCBI taxonomy): domain Eukaryota; kingdom Metazoa; phylum Echinodermata; class Echinoidea; order Clypeasteroida; family Echinarachniidae; genus Echinarachnius; species Echinarachnius parma. The sequence goes on along the minus strand of JBAMJV010001574.1, from coordinate 37,181 downwards.
CTACTCAACAAGAGCATGCAGCCATACAATAATGAAGGCGCAGGCTAATTTATACACGACCATGCGAGTACCCATGCATACATCTGCCAGACATACCAGTATGAAGTGAACGACTTGTTGTTGGACAGTAGTGCCCAGGGTCAACTGCTTTCTAGCCAGGAATCATGATTGAAAGTCAGGTGCACATCAGATAATGCCGTCCACATTACATTTTAGTATATGTGAAAAATATAAAAGCACAGACTTAGCTGTAATATAATTTTTTTTTTTTCTTCAAGTTCTTATTCTACTTTACTTGCCAATTTTCAAGTCAATCGATCCATTTATTGCCGAGATTTGAGGGGGGGGGGGCAAAATCCCCCCCCCCCCCCCCCCAGTGGACTCAAGTGATCAAAATAAACCATTGGGATTAGGGTTAAGCAAAATGCCCAGAGATGGCCACCACCTATTATGAAGTTATTGTTCGCACAAACTGGGGCATGGAGTATGTGTGGCTAGCATTATTTATAAGACCTGAAATCCATGTGCAGAATAATAGTATGCATATTCACATACATGTTGACTCAATCACTGTACTGGCATTAAAAAAACTTTTAGTCCATTTACTTTACAATTATGCAATTGTGTATGAAACTCTAATATTAACCCCTTGACTACAGGAACTGAGTGGGTTGTGTATACATAGTCAATAGGGATTTTGGAAACTCGTAGGGAACAGGTTAAATTAGTTGATATTATCTGTATTCATAAAGAGTTGATCACACATTGGAAGTTTATGTGCAGCATTATGGAATTCTAATAAGGGTTTGGCAAAATTATCGCACTGATGATTTTTGCATGCAAACAGGCCATAGTTAGAATGTATAGGCAGTGCATATAATTATAGCTCACAATAGGAACAGGCTATACCTATAACATTGATGGGCTAACACAAAGTTACCTTGATTGCTGCTGCATGAGCAGATACCATGGCAAAGAAGTCATCATCTAGATGTACCGTACCCAGCTCAAGGTGTGTCAAGTTGGACAATGACTGCAGCCATGTTGCTACATCCCTGCTGGCTGATTTGCTCAGAGTCAACTCCACCAGTTCCAGATGTTCAACCTATGATATGAATGACAATACATGGTTGTTATATTAGCATATCACATTTCCATAGGATGTCTCTAAATGTGTATTATAAAGCATATGGTCATCATTTGTTCAATGCACACAATGATCTTGCACATCAAGTTCGTGAACCTACTCAACAAGAGCATGCATCCATACAATAATGAAGGCTCAGGCTAATTTATACACGACCATGCGAGTACCCATGCATACATCTGCCAGACATAGCAGTATGAAGTGAACGACTTGTTGTTGGTCAGAAGTGCCCAGGGTCAACTGCTTTCTAGCCAGGAATCATATGATTGAAAGTCAGGTGCACATCAGATAATGCCGTCCACATTACATTTTAGTATATGTGAAAAATATAAAAGCACAGACTTAGCTGTAATATAATAATTTTTTTTCTTCAAGTTCTTATTCTACTTGACTTGCCAATTTTCAAGTCAATCGATCCATTTGTTGTCGAGATTTGAGGGGGGGGGGGGGGCAAAATCCCCCCCCCCCCCCCCCAGTGGACTCAAGTGATCAAAATAAACCATTGGGATTAGGGTTAAGCAAAATGCCCAGAGATGGCCACCACCTATTATGAAGTTATTGTTCGCACAAACTGGGGCATGGAGTATGTGTGGCTAGCATTATTTGTAAGACCTGAAATCCATGTGCAGAATAATAGTATGCATATTCACATACATGTTGACTCAATCACTGTACTGGCATTAAAAAAACTTTTAGTCTATTTACTTTACAATTATGCAATTGTGCATGGAACTCTAATATTAACCCCTTGACTACGGGAACTGAGTGGGTTGTGTATACATAGTCAATAGGGATTTTGGTAACTCGTAGGGAACAGGTTAAATTAGTTGATATTATCTGTATTCATAAAGAGTTGATCACACATTGGAAGTTTATGTGCAGCATTATGGAATTCTAACAAGGGTTTTGCAAAATTATCGCACTGATGATTTTCTGCAAACAGGCCATAGTTAGAATGTATAGGCAGTGCATATAATTATTGCTCACTATAGGAACAGGCTATACCTATAACATTGATGGGCTAACACAAAGTTACCTTGATTGCTGCTGCATGAGCAGATACCATGGCAAAGAAGTCATCATCTAGATGTACCGTATCCAGCTTAAGGTGTGTCAAGTTGGACAATGACTGCAGCCATGTTGCTACATCCCTGCTTGCTGATTTGCTCAGAGTCAAGCCCCACAGTGCCAGATGTTCAACCTATGATAAGAATGACAATACATGGTTGTTATGTTAGCATATATCACATTTCCATAGGATGTCTCTAAATGTGTATTATAAAGCATATGGTCATCATTTGTTCAATGCACACAATGATCTTGCACATCAAGTTTGTGAACCTACTCAACAAGAGCATGCAGCCATACAATAATGAAGGCTCAGGCTAATTTATACACGACCATGCAAGTACCCATGCATACATCTGCCAGACATACCAGTATGAAGTGAACGACTTGTTGTTGGACAGTAGTGCCCAGGGTCAACTGCTTTCTAGCCAGGAATCATATGATTGAAAGTCAGGTGCACATCAGATAATGCCGTCCACATTACATTTTAGTATATGTGAAAAATATAAAAGCACAGACTTAGCTGTAATATAATTTTTTTTTTTCTTCAAGTTCTTATTCTACTTGACTTGCCAATTTTCAAGTCAATCGATCCATTTGTTGCCGAGATTTGAGGGGGGGGGGGCAAAATCCCCCCCCCCCCCCCCAGTGGACTCAAGTGATCAAAATAAACCATTGGGATTAGGGTTAAGCAAAATGCCCAGAGATGGCCACCACCTATTATGAAGTTATTGTTCGCACAAACTGGGGCATGGAGTATGTGTGGCTAGCATTATTTGTAAGACCTGAAATCCATGTGCAGAATAATAGTATGCATATTCACATACATGTTGACTCAATCACTGTACTGGCATAAAAAAAACTTTTAGTCCATTTACTTTACAATTATGCAATTGTGTATGGAACTCTAATATTAACCCCTTGACTACAGGAACTGAGTGGGTTGTGTATACATAGTCAATGGGGATTTTGGAAACTCGTAGGGAACAGGTTAAATTAGTTGATATTATCTGTATTCATAAAGAGTTGATCACACATTGGAAGTTTATGTGCGGCATTATGGAATTCTGACAAGGGTTTGGCAAAATTATTGCACTGATGATTTTCTGCAAACAGGCCATAGTTAGAATGTATAGGCAGTGCATATAATTATAGCTTACAATAGGAATAGGCTATCTATAACATTGATGGGCTAGCACAAAGTTACCTTGATTGTTGATGCATGAGCAGATACCATGGCAAAGAAGTCATCATCTAGACGTACACCGTTCAGCTCAAGGTGTGTCAAGTTGGATAATGACTGCAGCCATGTTGCTACATCTCTGCTTGCTGATTTGCTCAGAGTCAACTCCATCAGTTCCAGATGTTCAACCTATGATAAGAATGACAATACATGGTTGTTATATTAACATATCACATTTCCATAGGATGTCTCTAAATGTGTATTATAAAGCATATGGTCATCATTTGTTCAATGCACACAATGATCTTGCACATCAAGTTCGTGAACCTACTCAACAAGAGCATGCAGCCATACAATAATGAAGGCGCAGGCTAATTTATACACGACCATGCGAGTACCCATGCATACATCTGCCAGACATACCAGTATGAAGTGAACGACTTGTTGTTGGACAGTAGTGCCCAGGGTCAACTGCTTTCTAGCCAGGAATCATGATTGAAAGTCAGGTGCACATCAGATAATGCCGTCCACATTACATTTTAGTATATGTGAAAAATATAAAAGCACAGACTTAGCTGTAATATAATTTTTTTTTTTTCTTCAAGTTCTTATTCTACTTTACTTGCCAATTTTCAAGTCAATCGATCCATTTATTGCCGAGATTTGAGGGGGGGGGGGCAAAATCCCCCCCCCCCCCCCCCCAGTGGACTCAAGTGATCAAAATAAACCATTGGGATTAGGGTTAAGCAAAATGCCCAGAGATGGCCACCACCTATTATGAAGTTATTGTTCGCACAAACTGGGGCATGGAGTATGTGTGGCTAGCATTATTTATAAGACCTGAAATCCATGTGCAGAATAATAGTATGCATATTCACATACATGTTGACTCAATCACTGTACTGGCATTAAAAAAACTTTTAGTCCATTTACTTTACAATTATGCAATTGTGTATGAAACTCTAATATTAACCCCTTGACTACAGGAACTGAGTGGGTTGTGTATACATAGTCAATAGGGATTTTGGAAACTCGTAGGGAACAGGTTAAATTAGTTGATATTATCTGTATTCATAAAGAGTTGATCACACATTGGAAGTTTATGTGCAGCATTATGGAATTCTAATAAGGGTTTGGCAAAATTATCGCACTGATGATTTTTGCATGCAAACAGGCCATAGTTAGAATGTATAGGCAGTGCATATAATTATAGCTCACAATAGGAACAGGCTATACCTATAACATTGATGGGCTAACACAAAGTTACCTTGATTGCTGCTGCATGAGCAGATACCATGGCAAAGAAGTCATCATCTAGATGTACCGTACCCAGCTCAAGGTGTGTCAAGTTGGACAATGACTGCAGCCATGTTGCTACATCCCTGCTGGCTGATTTGCTCAGAGTCAACTCCACCAGTTCCAGATGTTCAACCTATGATATGAATGACAATACATGGTTGTTATATTAGCATATCACATTTCCATAGGATGTCTCTAAATGTGTATTATAAAGCATATGGTCATCATTTGTTCAATGCACACAATGATCTTGCACATCAAGTTCGTGAACCTACTCAACAAGAGCATGCATCCATACAATAATGAAGGCTCAGGCTAATTTATACACGACCATGCGAGTACCCATGCATACATCTGCCAGACATAGCAGTATGAAGTGAACGACTTGTTGTTGGTCAGAAGTGCCCAGGGTCAACTGCTTTCTAGCCAGGAATCATATGATTGAAAGTCAGGTGCACATCAGATAATGCCGTCCACATTACATTTTAGTATATGTGAAAAATATAAAAGCACAGACTTAGCTGTAATATAATAATTTTTTTTCTTCAAGTTCTTATTCTACTTGACTTGCCAATTTTCAAGTCAATCGATCCATTTGTTGTCGAGATTTGAGGGGGGGGGGGGGGGGGGGCAAAATCCCCCCCCCCCCCCCCCCCCCAGTGGACTCAAGTGATCAAAATAAACCATTGGGATTAGGGTTAAGCAAAATGCCCAGAGATGGCCACCACCTATTATGAAGTTATTGTTCGCACAAACTGGGGCATGGAGTATGTGTGGCTAGCATTATTTGTAAGACCTGAAATCCATGTGCAGAATAATAGTATGCATGTATACACATACATAATGACTCAATCACTGTACTGGCATAAAACAAACTTTTAGTCTATTTACTTTACAATTATGCAATTGTGTATGAAACTCTAATATTAACCCCTTGACTACGGGAACTGAGTGGGTTGTGTATACATAGTCAATAGGGATTTTGGAAACTCATAGGGAACAGGTTAAATTAGTTGATATTATCTGTATTCATCAAGAGTTGATCACACATTGGAAGTTTATGTGCAGCATTATGGAATTCTGACAAGGGTTTGGCAAAATTATCGCACTGATGATTTTATGCATACAGGCCATAGTTAGAATGTATAGGCAGTGCATATAATTATAGCTTACAATAGGAATAGGCTATCTATAACATTGATGGGCTAACACAAAGTTACCTTGATTGCTGCTGCATGAGCAGACACCATGGCAAAGAAGTCATCATCTAGACGTACACCGTTCAGCTCAAGGTGTGTCAAGTTGGATAATGACTGCAGCCATATTGCTACATCTCTGCTTGCTGATTCGCTCAGAGTCAAGGTCCGCAGTTCCAGATGTTCAACCTATGATAAGAATGACAATACATGGTTGTTATATTAGCATATCACATTTCCATAGGATGTCTCTAAATGTGTATTATAAAGCATATGGTCATCATTTGTTCAATGCACACAATGATCTTGCACATCAAGTTCGTGAACCTACTCAACAAGAGCATGCAGCCATACAATAATGAAGGCTCAGGCTAATTTATACACGACCATGCGAGTACCCATGCATACATCTGCCAGACATACCAGTATGAAGTGAACGACTTGTTGTTGGACAGTAGTGCCCAGGGTCAACTGCTTTCTAGCCAGGAATCATATAATTGAAAGTCAGGTGCACATCAGATAATGCCGTCCACATTACATTTTAGTATATGTGAAAAAATATAAAAGCACAGACTTAGCTGTAATATAATATTTGTTTTTCTTCAAGTTCTTATTCTACTTGACTTGCCAATTTTCAAGTCAATCGATCCATTTGTTGCCGAGATTTGAGGGGGGGGGGGGGGCAAAATCCCCCCCCCCCCCCCCAGTGGACTCAAGTGATCAAAATAAACCATTGGGATTAGGGTTAAGCAAAATGCCCAGAGATGGCCACCACCTATTATGAAGTTATTGTTCGCACAAACTGGGGCATGGAGTATGTATGGCTAGCATTATTTGTAAGACCTGAAATCCATGTGCAGAATAATAGTATGCATATTCACATACATGTTGACTCAATCACTGTACTGGCATTAAAAAAACTTTTAGTCCATTTACTTTACAATTATGCAATTGTGTATGGAACTCTAATATTAACCCCTTCACTATGGGAACTGAGTGGGTTGTGTATACATAGTCAATAGCGATTTTGGAAACTCGTAGGGAACAGGTTAAATTAGTTGATATTATCTGTATTCATTAAGAGTTGATCACACATTGGAAGTTTATGTGCAGCATTATGGAATTCTAACAAGGGTTTTGCAAAATTATCGCACTGATGATTTTCTGCAAACAGGCCATAGTTAGAATGTATAGGCAGTGCATATAATCATAGCTCACAATAGGAACAGGCTATCTATAACATTGATGGGCTAGTTATAATAGTTATATAATTAGTTCATACCCAATAGAAAGAATACAGTATGCCATTTTGTCATATACATGTGCATTATTTTAATTTTAATGCAATCTATCATGCCATAATTGGCCAACATTTTGACCGCAGTCATCATCAATGAACTCTTCCCTGATTGGATCTGAAAGTGTTCACATGATTACATTAATGAAGAATGGAATTCATACCATGGTACGTCCCTTTGTAGCAAGGATGCTGGAGAAGGTGTCATGCACAGCAGCATGCCATATTGGACATAGCGATCATGTGATAGTCAATGACCTGTTCACGGATTGGATCTGAAAGGGTTAACATGACATAACTGAAGAATGAAATGTACATACCATGGTGCCTTGCCCCTTCGTAGCAAGGATGGTGTAGAAGTTGTCATGGAGAGTACATCTATTCAAGGTAACCGTCTTGAGAGAGGGCAACGTGCAGATAGCTTCTGCTAGCCCAGTAGAGAGTATCAATTTACAGTCTCTATATTCAACCTCCAACTCAGCCTGTATTGTAGGGTAAAACACACAGATATAAAGTACAGTGTAATAAATACACACACCTCAATGCACATTCTTCTGCCTTTATGCCAAGTCTTTACTAGACCGGGAATGTACCATGTTTCTAAAAACTAAAATAAATAAAGAAGGATGTTAGTGCAGAATAATGAATAAACATAAATTGCAGTGTTATATACTCCGCACAAAAAGTTCCGCAATCGAGGTTTGCGCATTAATAACTTTCCTATTACGTTATTACCATTGATAAATTTGGTATCATTGGAAAGCGTGAATCCTCCCCTTTACATTGATATAACATTTGCTATGGGTATTTCATCATGGAATGTGTAATGCATCCAAATGTAGGGCAAAGTCAAAAGTGAAATGTTGCAAAATGCACTGATTCTGTCAACAAAGGGCTTCCTTTTGTTTGAAGATTAAATTGTGGCTTGAATGCCTATTACGTTATTACCATTCATGAATTTGGTATCATTGGAAAACGTGAATCCTCCTCCTTACATTGATATAACATTTGCTATGGATATTTTATCATGGAATGTGCATTACATCCGAATGAAGGGCAAAGTAAAAAATGAAATGTTGCAAAATGCACTGATTTTGTCAACAGTGTGCCTTCCTTTTGTTTGAAGATTAAAACGTGGCTTGAATGCATGACCACCTCACCCCCATTCAAGCCAAGGAAGGCACTCTGTTGACAAAATCAGTGCATTTTGCAACATTTCACTTTTGACTTTGCCCTACATTTGGATGCAACGCACATTCCATGATAATTCATAGCAAATGTTATATCAATGTAAAGAGGAGGATTCACGCTTTCCAATGATACTAAATTTATGAATGGTAACAGTGTAATAAAACAGTTATTAATGTGCAAACCTCGATTGCGAAACTTTTTGTGCGAGGTATAGATAAAATACGTGTACAACAGTACAAATGTATGGATTACGTTGTTAAATATATATACAATTCTAAAAGTGCAATGTTAGTGTAGGCTCCATTAATACAAGAGTGATATTCTGACTACCCTATATTCCTTCAAAAACTGTACATTTATGTGATTTCTTTTATAAAATTACAATTTCACAAATTATCAGATTCAATTTCAGAAGCACTTTGGTACATTTTCACCAATGTGTAGGATTTATGAATATTACATTTAATTGAATTTATATCGCAATTGTATGCAATAAACTCAATTCCTACAACTTTGATTTCAATGACTTTTTGACATGTGAAATATCATACGCTGTACACAGAATGTCATTTTACAGTCCTTATCCTAGGGTTATCTGACCTTCTCTCTGATTTATGGTCCATGTAACCAATGTATGATTCAAAATACAACCTGAGAAATAAACAAACTATGCAAATATGGGTTAAGATAAATAGTGATATAGGGAGTGTTTTTTAAAGAAATACATAACTTAGTGTAAAACATTCATGTGTTTAATTAGGTTAAACAAATCCCTTTTCCCTCCAGCTCTGACATGCATTGTGAATTTGGAAATAATTGACTTTAGCTTTTGTTGTAAAATACAATAATATTACATTCTTTTAATTATTGGCAAACTAAGTATGACATATTGTTTTGTATTAAATAAAAAGACAAAATCTGAAATGTGCATGTATAAATGGGTATGGGATACAGCTAAATTATAAGTCTACTTACCAAGTCTGGTTGCACAAACATGTAGCCTGCTAGTGTGTGAGCAGTCCTCCCAAGTGTGCCCTCACTCTTAATGGTCATTGCTTTCATATCAGACAATGCATTCATCTTCACCAATTCAGCTGCATCTCTGTCATGGCATTCGAATGCTACATCCACCAAGAAATCCCTCTCCCTCTCCCTCTCCCTCTCCCTCTCCTTCCTCTCCCTCTCCTTCCTCTCCCTCTCTTCCGTCATCTGTGGAAAGGGTATGTAGACGTGTTGCATTGTTTGTACCCCCATGTTCTTCTCTGCAAGCTTGCTCATCCTGGTCAGGATATTGATCCCAACTTCCTTACCCTGTGCTGTGCAGAAGTACAGCAGATATCTGAACTCCTCCTTGTTTGGCAGCACCACCGTTTCCATCAGCCGCTCATACTCTCCACGGTCAGAATGGTAGAGTGAAGCAAGGTGTATTCCCGCCATATACTCTTGGAAGAGTTTATGGGGGAAGTACACCTTAGACTGCACACGGGACTGGGTTGTATTGTGCCATTGTACCTTTGGGATGAGCTTCTTGTCTTTTGTCAGTACTCCTATCTCACAGGCAGTCATCATTGCCTCATGACACTCCTCAAATTCCTCTTCATTGAAGACCATGTTCTTATCCAGGAGACCATCAAAAGCGATCTTAGCAACTGGTTTCAACTGCTCATCAATGTTCTCAACACACCTCTTATGATCTGGATCATCAAGATCTGTGTAGGTCTTCTGGGCAAAGTGCTCCTTGAGAAATAGAAACATCTCCTTGAAGAGCTGTGAAAATGTCTGCATCTGTTGGATTTTCCTACACCTTTCTTCCTCCAGTTCATTCCACATCAAGCACAGCATGGCCATGTAGATGGGGAAAGGCGCCATATTCTCTGCGATGATGTCATTTTCCTGCATAAACTGGATCAGATTGGTAGCTTTCACCTCATCATTTTTGAAGTACTTCTGAATGTACACCGAGATGTTTTCTTTGGTGAATCCTTCAACACTGATGAAGGTATACAGGTTGTTCAGCTTAACATTCCATCTGATCTGAATTGCCTTCCAGGGACGAGATGTAACCAGGATAAGACATGATTCCAGTTGGTCTGAAGAGAGAGTCTTTACAATATTCGTCACAGGAGTAGTAGTGTGGCTAGCTTGAGAAGCCTGAGCAGTTGTATTTGTGTTGCTTCTTGGTTGTGGGTTGTCTATATCTGCCTGGGTGCTTTCTGGTATGATGTTCTTCTTGAACTCATCTAGCCCATCATAGATGATGAATACCTTGTCTGGATGAAGTAGGATGTATTCATCCAGCTGGGTGGCTCGAACTGGATTTTCCTTCTTGAGGTACCTTTTGATTATTTCTCCATTGGTGCAACCCTCTGATTCTCGCAATGGAACAACGATGACCATGACAAATTGCTGGTAACGATCATTGACCCAGTCCCATGCTATCTTAGCACAGAATGTGGTCTTGCCAACTCCTGCTTCTCCCTGCACCATTATACGTTTGGGTAGTTCTCCATTGACTTTGATGTTGAGAAGGTCTTCATAATCCATTACTTTCCAGTATTTGCCATCTTCTGTAAGCATCTTCAGGTTTGTGTACATGTCTTCAAATTGACGAAGACAGAAAGGATCTAAGGGGTCTTCTCTTATCTTACACAGGTTTGTTCGATAGAAGAATTTCAGATCTTCGCAGCATCTTTGTAGCTCGTCCTCCAAGAGAGGTGATCCTGCAGATGATGTCTGACCTACAAAGAAAAAGGGAAAGTATTGCTGGTAAAATATGTCAGTAATTGAAGCTCTCTCAGTCCATAGTACAAAACCTGGTAGTAAAGTGTGTTTTCCCCTTTGCTTATATTGGGGCAAAGGAATACTAATTTAATGTTAGAAATAGTTTTGAATGGATCTAGTAAATCCATAGTCAGTGAAAAGAAAAATGACGCATCTTTCTGGTGACACTCTGGTGTCACTCACTAACTCACTAACTGAAGTTTACCTTTGAGTATCAGTGTTCATAAGTTCAGGATCGATTTATTTGGTACATGGGCTATTCCACGTCACTCATGTCACCTCAATTTTTTTTCATGACATACCACTAGGGCAAGCACATATATGCAAAGGGTAGTAAATGACTCAACACTTTGTTTGTTATTTTTTTAGAGGAAGTTTTAATGAGCGTCACGCACGTTATGCGTTTTGCCCCCTGTAAATATTCAATGAACTTTGCATGAAACACAAGCTAAAACTATAACACTTCAGAGCAAATTATGTTCATGCAACTTGCTATTACTTCCCAAGATCATATTAATACTGTTTAAAGTTAGCCTCTATCATGCATTTTTTAAAGAACGGACAGTAAACAAAAAATGGATCGTCACTCACGTTACAAAATGAAAATGCCATAGCTATAACATGGGTTTTTGTTGACATTACATGCAAATTCAATTTTTTGCACAGAATTGTGTTAAAAGCCTAACTTAATGATATTTAGAGGCATTCACAACTTTCTGCTATAATTATTTGGCCAAATTTGTATTTTTGGATAAATAGCAATATTAGTGTACACAAGGCTACAGTGTTATAGCAATGGGGTTTTGTGACATTACATTCAAATTTTAATTTTTTTTCAAACAATCGTGTTAAAAGCCTAAATTATGGATCTTTAGAGGAATTCACTACATTTGGGTATGATTATTCATCAAAAATGTTATTTTTGGTAACTAGCAGTAATAATTTGCACTGGCAATATCGTCACTCACGTTACATCGTCACTCACGTTACATTTTTCACAGTGATGATACATGATGTTCCCAGTCAATATGAACCTTATAATTTTTGGAGGACATCTAGGCCTGGTAGTAGGAGGAAAATTTAGTTTAGCCCCATTCACTCTCTTATTAAACAAAAGAAATAGAGAGAAATTGTACTTTTTCTCGTCACTCACGTTACATTTCCACATGTCCTGTGTACTAGAATATATTGTCAAAAAAAAAATCATCTGATAAGCCTACAAACCACTATCATTCAGAAAGTTAGACACATTGTCAAACAAATTAAGTCAGAATTATAAAGTTTTTCTCGGAACTAAATAAATAATATGCCCTTGATTAGGTGGCAGTGATATTTTCAGAAATTTAATGAAAAACAAATTTGAGCAATAAAAGTGGCGCCAATTTCCTTAAAATTATCAAAACACCACAATATTTTGGATTTTAACTCTTCAGGTTATATATGTTGAAGTAAAAATAAAAAGTTCCAAAGACAAATTTGAAAATTCATCATTTTGGCCATATACCTCCGTGGAATAGCCCACATGTGTTCTCCATAGACCCTAGCCCAGGTATTTTCGAGACCAGTTCTGAATGGGTTAATTAATTTGATTGAATATTGCATTATATATTTATATGATATTGACTGGCCTTGAGTGGTATATTAGAAATATTGCATTCGCTAGGATCATATTGTACAAGTCAAAGATGATCTACCAATCAAGTTTGGTTACAAGCAGATGCAGGGTTGGAAAGTTATTCAAATCTTTGTAAGCTTCATGGACGGACGGACGGACGACGCAATTTGGATCCCTCAGTCTCCCTCCAACTACGGTGGGCTCGACAATAAAACTGCACTAAATTTAAAAAGGGGTAACCAGTACTTACCTCCTCTTTCATCCTTCTTCCCTGAAGCAGTGCTTTCCACTGGAGATGCTGATGGTGAATCTGTAAACACCAGATATTAACATAATACACAACATGAGCATGAATTTTCATTATTCCTATTTTGTTCAAATGTTATAAAGTATACACGGCTCGACACTTACACTGGACTGCTAGCCTGGGGTCAGTAGATATATGATGTTTGAACTAATAAAAAACCTATTAGAGTCATTTTTGGTGGGTCAATTGAGCAAATGGAAGTTCAAACTGACATTGACAGAACAAATCTTGAAATCTTCAATCTCAAGCTTGCCTTATTTATAATCTATGTTTTGATTAATTAAGAGTGAGATTTTTTCAAATGGTACACATTTTACAAACGAAATTCAATTTAGAAGGCAACAAATGTTAGTCTTCGGCCACCATGTATTTGCAAAAAATAAATGCAGAAAACAGAACATAACTGGATAGATGTACCTGAAATATGTACAGTTTGTTGTACTACTGAGAAGTAAATAAATCCTTTTAACCCATTCCCTTCAAGGTTCTGAAATCCAAATGGACGTTGTACATAGCCCACCTGGCTCTCATGGGCAAGAGATTAATGTAGAAAGTGATATTCTGATTATACAGAGGTAATGTGCAACAATTAGTTTTATAACACGGCCTGACAACAAATGTGACCGGCTATAGCAAAACCTGGCACTTGTCAGTAATTTATGTTTTGAAGAAATGGGCATTTAAAGTTCTTTTTTTGACTTATAAAGTTCTCCATGGTCAAGCCCCTAAATATCTTTCAGATTTGATTTCCTTGCGTTGTTCTAGTTCTTCAAGATCTCTTCGATCATCATTAACCTTGCAGTTAACTCTTGGACCTCGTACAGTTACAAGATATGACAATCGAGCCTTTTCAGTAATTGCCCCTATACTTTGGAACAATTTACCAGCACATATTCAAAATACCCATACCCTTGACCAGTTTAAAACCTTGCTGAAAACACACCTTTTAAATTTATAATCGCTATTGTACACGGGCTCAGTTGTGAGTCGGTCAAAGAGGTGCACACGATTATATTCCTTGTATGTTTGATTTTACGTTTGATCTCATTTTTATTATTATGCATGATTTATTGAATAAAGAATAGACTTATAATGTGTGTGTTTAGTACAAGTTTTGGCTGTAAATTGTAGACTGACAATGGTGCGCTTAGAAACAACCGTATTAAGCGCCCAATAAATGTTGTGTATTATTATTATTATTAAGTTCACACAATGTGTCAAATTGTAAAATTGTAAAATTGAAACAATCATATCTTCGCCAATTATTGACCAATTCGTTAGAACAAATCATCAAATGAAAGCTTATGATGAGGCCTTTCTAAGGGTATGAATATCTACATTTTGATTTTTAACGACAAGTGCAGGGTCACAAATAATAATTTGTGTTTCGATTTAGGCAGCTGAACACAGAGGCCAAATTACTGTATAATTATGAACTAAAGATAAATTAGAGAGAGATAAATTGCATACCTAGTGGAAGATGCTCATCTGCTATCCTCCATAGCTTTGCCTTCACCAATGCTTCCCTGAGGATAGACTTCTCCGCAGCCTTTCCCACAGTGTCATGCCAGTCTTGTAGCATCTGCAGTGTTCCTTCACTAGTCACACGATGGTCCCGCGTATTGGTCTTGATGTAGTTCCTAATCTCTCCCCATCGGAACCCGAGTGCTTTCCCCAAGGCTCTTATCTTGCTATTGTCAGTGACATCCTTAGCTATTTCACAGAGGATATCATCAAGACTGGGGAAAATAAAAGGAGACATACAAGTAATAATAAAGACTTTGAAAAAAATGACCATCAACAAAATATTATAGTTTTAAGTATTTGCAGTTATGTCTTTGGAAAGGAGTAGAGGTGCTGTAATCCATCTGAAGCAAACAAAGAGGGGGTCCCATCCTTCTCCATATCACTGCCGGATGGTCCTATAACTAAGGTGCTCCATAAATTTGTCACTTCTTTAAGCCTAGATGTTGACTGCATACACTGTTGGTCCTCTTAGGGCAAGATTACATGCGTACACTTGATAAATGTGTCAGTTCTCACTGCCTCTTTCCCTGAATCATCACGTATACATGCACTATGGACACTCCTAGAGTGAGATTACATGTAGATGCATACACTCTATCATGCAGACTTTGATGTTTACTTCTGGCAGATAGAAAAAGGTGAAGTATGATGAAACACACTGCAAGTATGACAAACTAGATGGATCTTCGATTGCGCGCAATCGAAAATTATGCCTCCGCTATCACGCGATTTTAATATCAAGCCCAAATTAACATGCACAGATTTAATTTGTTTATTAATATTTTTCATATATTTTGAGTCCTGTGACCTTGACCATATGACCCCAATCTTTGATGGCTTCCTAAAAAACATTCAGGTACGAAGTTTGATTGAAATCTGACATTTAGTTCTTGAGATTTTGGCATTACAAGCTTTATTGCATGTATAATGAGTCCCGTGACCTTGACCTCAACCTCATGACCCCAACATTTTATAGCTACGTTGACTCTTTATGATACATTCAGGTACCGAGTTTGATTGAAATCTGACATTCAGTTCTTGAAATTTTGCCATTACAAGCCATTTTTGCATACATATTGAGTCATGTGACCTTGACCTTTGACCTCATGACCCCCCAAATCTAAGCAGATCAGTGGCACCCCGATATGTACACTCATACCAAGTTTGAAATTGATCCGTCAACCGGTTCTTCAGATATCGCAAGAACAAGGCATTTTTGCGCATACATTGAGTCCTTTGACCTTAACCTTGGACCTCATGAACCCCAAAATCTAATCAGATCATTGCCACCCCAATATCTACACTAATACCAAGTTTGAATTTGATCCGTCAACCAGTTCTTGAGATATCGCGAGAACGAGGCATTTTTGCATATATATTGAGTCCTGTGACCTTGACCTTTGACCTCATGACCCCTAAAATCTAATCAGATCATTGTCACCCCAATATGTACACTCATACCAAGTTTGAAATTAATCCGTCAACTGGTTCTTGAGATATCGCGAGAACGAAAACGGGACGGATGGACGTACGGACGGACGGACAGACGGACAACCCAAAAACAAAATGCCTCCGGCCACTTCGTTGGCGGAGGCATAAAAAATAATACTTGTTATTTAAAGGGGACCACCAGGTAAAGAGCAGCACATAATTATATGTTTGAGGTGTAAAGCTGGCAGGTAGAGTCAGAACCCATATTGTGGCCTATGTTGGCCCTCCTCGTGTGATATTACATGCACACATTCCATCATGCAGACTTTGAAATGTACTTCTGGCAGATAGAAAAAGGTGAAGAATAGTAAAACACTGTGCGAGTATGACATGGAGATAACATGTGATTGAAGGGGACCACCAGGTATAGAACACACACAGTAATGTATTGGTACCTTTGTGTGATATTGAATAGATGGCCAACACTATGCAAATGATTTAGAAATTTATAAACAATACAATTACCACCACTTACGGAACCAATATGGCCTCATGATTCCGTATACATTCGCCAAACGGCTGGGAGTGTGTCAATTCTATTCAGGCGTAAGTTCAATAGTATCGACTATGTCCATACTTTAGACACATCATGCCCAGAGGCATTGGATGAGAGAAAAATATGTTGAATGGAATGGTTGAAAGTAGAAAGAGATGGCTAGATGGTGTGAAGGAAATGATGGAGATGGACTTAACTCACTTAGAAACATTGAAAGAGGCTGTGTAAGACAGGAAAGCCTGGGGAGAGATGCAGCCCTGCAAGTTGAATTTACATGTGAAGACATTTGTTATTGAAAGGGTACCACCACCCAAAAATAATATAAGGTAACATCTTTAATAGTATCTACATGTTCACAAAAATATGTTTTCAGAAGAAGGAAAAATAATTGGAAAACGCATCACCATTCTAAAGCATGCGTTCATGGGTTTCGATACGATTCGATCCATGACAGAGATTGTTAATAAATCAATTATACCATTTGCACGGTAGATGCATTGAAGTCTGATTTTAGGGGGTGGGTGAATCTAAAGATAACTTCCCCACCAAATGTACAGATCTATGCCAGTCATTATATTTGTGGTGAAAATGTTTGTTTAATCCTTAGCTTCACCTGCTTGCTGTACTCCACCTATGAAACCAACCATAGAGAGCATCATTATACTCTGGCACAAGGGGGGATGACAGCCTAAGACCTGAGAAGGGACAGATTCATTGTGATTGTTCTGCCAAAGCAATAAAATGAGCCCAGATTTCCAGAAAATATCTTCTCCCCTTCAAGGCCTACCGTCCTATCTCTACCCATTTTAAGTGCCTCCCTGAGGGGTTTCTTTTAAAATAACCTAATCGCTTGAAAACAGTCATGTTTGATCCTTGTGCTCCTTCAGTACAGAAAAAGTCCCTCACCCCAAAGTTACCCTACCAGTTCATACAAGATCTGTTTTTACCTTTTCTGATTCTCTGTTCTAGGGCCAGGGCCAGGGTTGGTCTCAACGTCTCCCGCCCTCATGAGGTTGATTGTGGACAGGTAGAGCTTCCACAGATGTTCACTATGATGGTACACATGGGATGAACAGGGTGACTTTGTAGCAGCCATCTTCGAAGGAAATAAAGAACTTGCAGTGATTTATATTAATTTGTTTACTTTTGCAATGTGTCGATGCGAGGGTCATGGTTTGGTTCCCAGCAGTGCTGTTGATGATCAAGTCCTAAAATCCTGAGGCTAAGGCCACCATCAAACATCATCTTCCTATTTGTTTGACAACAGGCCAACCTTGACTGAAAAACTGCCTCCTGGGCTCCAGGCATGACCCAACCAACCCTGCTTCCCGGCCAGCACATGTGACATACTCATTGAAGTCATACTCATTGAAGTCATTCAGCAAGGCATTTATATACCCTTTAGTGATTTATATTGAGAGGAAAGCCATGAGATGAACAGGGTGACATTGCAGCATCCATCAATGAAGGAGCAAAATACAGTTACTATACATGTGTGGGTTTTTTATTTTACCCTTCTATAAAAGAAATTAGTCAATCTGGATGTGAGGGTCATAGATCATACCCAGTCATGGCCCCAGTCATGGCATGCATGTCCTTCACAAGGCGTATTGGCCTTATCTCCCTAGACATTGTCTGTGGCATGACTAAAAGAATGGATGCTCTATGTGACTGAACAGAGCACCCATTCTTTTAGTCGTGCTGTGGGCACGTCTTGGTAGAGACTGCCGTTATTATACACTGTATTGCCATATATGCTACTCTAAAGTCTAAACCCAGAGTAATGGTTACCTGGTAGGGTAATCAGGCATCAGGCCTAATGAGCCTGATGTGCCTATGTAGTTGTTACTTTGCATGAATGCTCCCTAAGGAGTTGAAATTACACATTTCAATGTGTTGGCTTGATTGATACCATGTAGTCAGGGATAATAATAGTTATGTTTGTACAGCACTTAGAAAATAGTGTAGTAAATGCTCTATGAATTATCCATTGAGTATTAATGAGAATGTGGGACAGCATGGGCTACCACAAAGGCAAGATTATTCTTCCCCCCCCCCCCAAAAAAAAAAAAAAATAATAATAATAATAATAATAATAATAATAATAAATAAATAAATAAAAAAATAAAAAAATAATTAATTCATTTAAACAAAAATAATAATTAATTCAAATTTTTTTTTTTTTTTAATTTATAAAAAAAATAAAAATAAAAAAATAAAAAAATAAAATAAAAATCAACTGTACAACAAGAAATGAGCAACACTTTATCAGATCACAGGTTCTTTTGCCTTGCCAAGAGTTTCTTTTGATCCGTCATTCATTATTCATGTATTCTCCACTCATGGGATCCATTGCTCATTTGCCCTTGTCAGCTACAACCTGTTTTGCAAAAGGTTCCAAAATGAAATAAACATTTAAAAACATAAAATCAGAACTCAGAATGATAAAAACATCATAAGAATAAAAAAAATGAATGTGAATACAAAGAAATTAATTACTTCATAGTTAGGCCTATACACTTATCAATTGTATGACGCACCTCATGACCCCAGGAATGGTGCATCATTTGCCCTATGTGAGTCAGATTTCGGTATACCATGACGCACCCCCTATGTCAACATTTTGACGGACCATTCAACTACAATGACGGTAGGCCTACATATGATCACTTTTGTGACGCATGCACTATCTCTTGATTTTGACGAACCATGACTGGTAAACTGACTGACAATGTCAAAAGTCAATGACGCACCCCTTTCGTCATGATGTGACGGACCAAGGGTTGCCTCAACGGTACCTGCGTCAAAAATGTTGTGGTATATGACCCAACCATGACGCACCATTCCCAGGGGTCATAAGGTGCGTCATACAAATGATAAGTGTATTATACAGCCTTCCTTTGTAATGATGAAGTAGACCATTAACAATACATTGTAGATGTGCTTGTCAGGGGCAAATCGGGCAAGTAACATTTTATATTGTCTAGTCTGGTTGCCCAATCAGGCAACTACAATTCAGCTACATATGAGAGATTGCATTGGGTTGCACTTGCATTCGGGCAAGTACAATTTGAACATTCATGGTTTTACTTGACAAATGGGCAAGTAGAACAACAGAGTTAGTATGGAGGCTTGAGTAGACATAATACAACTTATAGACATCCATGTCAGTGTCTAACTCCACGAAAATTACTTGGACTGGAGCTTCCTCAGTTCTCTTCTGCCGTGTTGTTTAGCTTAAGTTATAGTAAGAGAAGAGAAAAATAGGGTTAGATTTGTTCATATATGTCCCTTCAGTATGAAGATAATTATCATTGAAAATCATCATTTCAAAAGCGTTAGCCAACGCTTTTGGATAAACGTACAACTGTCGTAGTTTGACACGCCCGCCCGCGGCCGGTGGCGCGCCACGCGATAATGAAATCTGGCCTGCGGAGTAGCCGAAACCTTCGGCAGCATGACGGCAACGACACCGTCGCGACGGGTCGTTGAGCTAAGCGCGCGCAAATTCTGTACCGTCTACATTATACACGTGTGCGGAATTCGTCAAACGGACGATTATTACTGCAACAAATCTACGGCAGGCCATCAGTATTCGGTGATAAAATATTAACTCAATATTTGTTTTTTTCACTAGGTAATAAGTGGACGTTTTGTTTCAAACTTTCACAAATCTTCTAATTGTATTTTACAATGATGATGATATTGATATAGGATTGAAGTCTCAAATTAATTTTGTGCAATATATCCGACACTTTACACGGATCACTTTAAGCGGCTTAATTAGCGCTGTGTGAATTACATTGATTGTAATTGTATATTGACATTATGCGACCCGGCTACTAGTCTATCAGGTTATGTAAAGCAGCAATTTTTTTTGCTATAATCTTGGAAACAGTTTTTAATTTGATCTAAATACATTACTGATGAGAAAAAGTGATGTTTCCATTTTTTATTTTTGGTCCCAGGGTGCATTTTGGCGATTTTAAAGATAATTAGCTAATTTGCATATTTGTGAAATAAGGTCAGGGGTCATTTTCTATCTAGGAATAGTACAATATTGATAAAAACTAGTATTCTAGGGTATTTTGAGGCAAGGATTCCATTTCCGGTGCTTGTTTGTAAGTGCTGTATGGGAAACACTCTGAAATCAAAGATGGCTTCCCCTAATTTGCATATTTATGAATATTATTGATTTTCAGTGGCTACAGCCCCTAATAAGCAATAATTCCGGATTATTATTTGTCAGTTATGTTCTAAGTATGTATTTAAGATATCAAAGATGAGTTACGATCATGGCAACCTCTAGCAATGCATATTATTTGCATAAATATGTATTTTACCTAATTTGCATATTCCCCCAAATCGAGTATATTGGGAACCCGGCAAGTAAAAAAGACAAGTAATACCACTTTTCCAAGGTTTTAGGGGGCAACGAATCCATTCATGATACTTATTTACCTGTATCACCTCGGCAACCCACATAAATTCAAGATGGCCGCAATTGTCATTTTAAAGTAAATAATGCTATTTGCTACTTAAACAGCATTTAATTAATAAAAGTATGAATTGCTTACTGTAAGCAAACAACTACATTGTGATTCAAATATTCTAGTTGCTCATTCCAATAATTAAAAGTCAAAACATTATAATATCAATCTAATATAACCGAAATGATATAGTCGTGTATCATAACATGTGTAATTTAGGGAGCAGTCATCTTGGATTTGAGATGGATGCCATGGTGATACAGGTAAATAAGTATCAAAAATGGACCTGCTGCCCCCCAAAACCTTGGAAAAGTGGTATTACTTGTCTTTTTTACTTGCCGGGTTCCCAATACACTCGATTTTGGGGAATATGCAAATTAGGTAAAATACATAATTATGCAAATAATATGCATTGCTAGAGGTTGCCACGATGGCAACTCATCTCTGATATCTTAAATGCATACTTAGAACATAACTGACAAATAATAATCCGGAATGATTGCTTATTAGGGGCTGTAGCCACTGAAAATCAATAATATTAATAAATATGCAAATTAGGGGCAGCCATCTTGGATTTCAGAGTTTCCCATACATCACTTACAAACGAACACCGGAAATGGAATCCTTGCCCCAAAATACCCTAGAATACTAGTTTTTATCAATATTGTACTATTCCTAGATAGAAAATTACCCCCTGACCTTATTTCACAAATATGCAAATTAGCTAATTATCTTTAAAATCGCCAAAATGCACCCTGGGACCAAAAATAAAAAATGGAAACATCACTTTTTCTCATCAGTAATGTATTAAGACCAAATTTAAAAATGTTTCCAAGATTATAGCAAAAAAATTCACAACATTTATATACACTTCATTAGGGGATATACTATACAGCACACATTCATTCACTCAAGAAAGTGTGTGTATGTTATTGCATACAAATCTCGTTTATTAATTGGCATAAATTATGGTGCACCGATTTGAATTGAGGATATTATCCCATGTCCCTAACTGAGAATTACAAACACTCACCTTGTGCTTGGCTTTAGTTTTGCGACTCCATTCCCATTTTAAATCAGTTCCATGTCATGGTAGACAAACTTGAATTTTGAAATCAGGAAACCCGGGCTGCCATATATTCGCGTTGTGTCCTGTGTACTATACGGGCCGAGCCTCGTAGTCCGTGGTACCGTACCATGGTACCACTGAATCCAGGACAACTCGGCCAACGGATAACTCGACCCTTACCAACTCGGCCAACGACCCTTACATACTCGGCCAACCCGAGTTGGTAGGGGTCCGGTCTGACTTCGGACAACTCGACCCCTTTTATTTTTGTTTAATTTTCGACATTTTAAATATTTTTTTCTAAATAAAAAGTAATAAAATGGGAAGAAACGGTCTTCACGGGCATCATGTGTAAATTTTGTTACGTGAAATAAAGTATTTGTGGAGATAATTTGATTTTTGAAAGGTCATACTTCTGGTGGGTTTTTTTCCTCGTCGCCAAGATTTTGTCACGTGATATCCTCCGCACTCGAACCCACTCGACAGTCGATTTGTGCCTATTTTTCAATCAATTCGCCTTGAAACAAAATATTTAATAACTGTTCGCTTAAATTGGAGTTTTGTGAGTCTCAAGCTGTTAAATTTTTGTTGACATGAACTCTTAAACGTACATTTTCAAGCACAAAACTCTCCTAATCGCGAGTGGCTTCAAGCCCAGTTCGTATGACATCCTCTGCACTCGGCCGTTATTGGTAAGTGACTAAGTCGATTTGTGTCTAATTTTCAATCAATTCGCCTTGAAACAAAATATTTAATAACTGTTCGCTTAAATTGGAGTTTTGTGAGTCTCAAGCTGTTAAATTTTGTTGACATGAACTCTTAAACGTACATTTTGAAGCTCAAAACTCTCCTAATCGCGAGTGGCTTCAAGCCTAGTTCGTATCCCCATGCCGTGCAGTGGCGCCGCGGTGCCCTAAGCTCCAGGGCGGCCTCGCATCGACAAGTCCGCCCGCCGCAGCGCGCGGCCTGCCCTTGTTCTGGGACTACGCTACGCCGTGTTCGTTGGGTCGTATTGACCGAGTATTTTTGTATGAAATTCTCTTTTTTTTTTAGACCAAATTACAGTCCCCTATGCAAAGATTGAACCCCACATTTTCATATTTGATTGACGATTCTTTGGATTTAGTTTCTGGTGGCCATAATAAACAACAAATTGAGCCTGGGTAAGGCCAGTAAAAATTTAACGCCAAGTTCACAACAGATGTGCATAACTTGCCCCTTGCATGCCCTGTTGCTGCGGAACCGTTGCTGCGAATTGTGTTAGCAAGGAGTTTTAGGTTCCATGACGGGTCGCCCACTGTCAGGTCGCCCCCTACCAAGTCGCCCCCACTTTGGACACTTCGCCCCCTGTTTTTTTTTGCCGATTTTGAGATTCTTGGACGGCTCGCCCCTAAATTCTTGGACGGCTCGCCCCCTAAATTTGTTGTTTAAAATTTATGTTTTTAAAAGTTCAAAGTCATGCCATTTTTATTTCCTGGCATCTCAGTAGTATTTTCTTACTAATTATTGTGATTTTTTCCCGAATTTGTATTTTAACTGCGTTTTTTCGAGGATATATATGCACCTAATGTCCAAATTTTGCACCAGCTCGCGTACGGCACATCGCGCGCAGCCGGCATTGACATGACGCCTTTATTAGTGACGGAGCTTCCAGCATTGAATGCTTGAATTAAGGTAAAATTAACTTTGATAAAACTATATTTTCTGTATTTTTATTAAATAGAGTGTTCTCAGAGTTATAAGTAACATTTTCAAACAGTAAATGTGTATAATTTGTATACAGTTCAACTCTATTCATTCGGAAGGTAGACCTGCTCTGGCATGCGTTCACCGGCTGTACAACCGTGAACCCGCACTCACTGAACCCGCGCGCACACCGGCAAAAGTCTGCGGAGCGCACCCGGCAGCTCGGCGGGGTAGCCGCTCCCCGTTACCGTACGTAACCAGGCGCCAGTCTATCGGCGCACTACTCACTTGAACGGGTCGAGTTTCACGATAAATTTCAGATTTGTTGATGTCTTTTCAACTAATTGGCTTGGATCTGTGAAATCCTTGGAAAATTTCCTTTTTAATAGTATACTAGCTATCGTTGTTCTGCTAAAACTAACAAAAAATTGAATATATGATTATGAAAGTGACATGACCAAATGCTTAATTTTTATCCCGTATGTATATCGTTCGGGCAACGAAATAGTACCTACCCCATTCATCAATCGCTCATTCCAGAACCACGGAAGTAAAAAGTTTGAATTTTACATTGAAATAAGGCTTAATAAATTCTGCATACAGTGGACGTGGTACCATTTTTTCTTTAGGGAGTACGAGTATATTTGGCTTTTCAAATGATATGGGGGGCGCGCGGTGGAGGGTAAACAAGGAACCTATTAGTATTACACAAGCAGTAGTTAGATATTAAACTGTTGACTCTCGCATGGCGCCACGGCTTGCCGTCCTGGTTGTTATGAAAGACATTCAACATTCGTAACTGATGAAATCTTGACTTATCATTCTGCTGTGTGAGTTCATGAAGGAAAACAATCCATGTTTACGATAAGGAAATAATTATTTTATGTGAAATATCACTTCGAAGGTCATAGGGTGGCGCATTAATGTTTACGTATGGCAATGCTAGAAATTAACATTTTTGCTTTGTGGCCCAGTCGGGCAAGTAAAAACAAGATTTGTCAACTTCTACTTCTAGTGGCCCGAAACCTATACCTGCTGGCCCAAAACAAGGTCCAAGGATAAACATAACAAATTCTGTTACATTTGCTTGCCCGATCGGGCCAGTAGAATTTAGGATCAATGAAATTTGGTGGCCCGAAGCTAATTTTTAGTGGCCCCGGGCCAGCGGGCCTATGCTAATTTTGAGCACTGCGTATGGTAGTTACCATGCCTTCCTTGTACACCGTACCAGCGCGCACTAGCTGTGAACATTGTCGTTGCAAATATTGCAATTACATGAAGTTGTAGGGAGTTACAGGGAGTGGAGATGGTGCACACAATGTGTGCTGGTTTGCATTGTATCCTATGACCAGGGTAATAATATCATTGTAAAGCACTTAGAGATGATCATCAATCATATTAGGCGCTATATAAATAGTGTATATTATTATTATTATTATTATTTATTATTTTTACAAATAATTATACAAGTATAATGCACAATTAAATGGCTGTGACGTTTTACTATCTTTAGGTCTATAACTCCACGAAAAGAGATTTCAAGCCCTAATTGTTTCAGGCATGCTATTAAATTGCATTTTCTTTCTGTATAAGACAATAACCTCACAACTTTTGAAATTTGGCTTGCAAAAGATGGACAGTCTCTTAAAATTTATCGTAAGAGTATCTACTATCTTGCGATGTCCATACGAGCCCCACAATTTCAAGGCATCCATTGGGAGCTAAGAGTAAGATTGTGTGCAAAAGAGCTGTTCAATTTTCTTTTGCTTTTACTTCTAAATTCATCGCACATACCATGGGGAATACTTCCTGAAATCATCCACAGAATATCTACAGTAGGCAGAAATATCTTGCATCATACATCATTCATTAGTGTGGTGTCACAATTAGATATTGTTTGAGTACTGAGTTTGTAACTTAGGTGAGGTTAGACTGATTTGATTTTTAATTTTTTATGGGGGGGGGGGGGGGGTGGGGGGCCCAATGTTTTTTAATTTTTTTATTATTTATTTTTTATATTTTTCCATTTTTTAGTAGGCTCAAGATCAACTGCTGTAGGGAAGGGGATCATTTGCTTATCAACTCTTCTTAATGGATGCCTGTATGCAGGTTAGGAATCGATGTACTGTAAAAATATTTCTTAGTTAACGACATGCCTGTAAAGTGTAAAATTCTGCCGAAAGAGACATTTGAGACTTCAATCCTACATCAATATCATTGTAAAATACAATTGAAAGATTTGTGAAAGTTTGAAAGAAAACGAACACTGTTTACCTAGTGAAAAAAGCGAATATTGAGTTCATATTTATCACCGAATACTGATGGCCTATCGTACATTTGTAGCAGTAATATTCATCCATTGACGATATCCGCACCCGTGCATGTTTACAGACGGTGAAGAATTCATGGAATTTGCGCTCACTCGGCTCAAAGTTCAATCGGGCGAATGTTTCCCACGCTAGCTCGCTGGCCGGACGTATTCAGCTAGGACAATTGTACTTTTTTTTTAAAGCGTTGGCAACGCTTTTCAAATAATGATTTTCAATGATAATTATCTTCATACTAAAGGGACATTTAAACAAAATCTAACCCTATTTTATTCTTCTCTTACCATAAGCTAAACAACACGGCAGAAGAGAAACGAGGAAGCTCCAAGTTTTTTTCGTGGAGTTAGACACTTTACAGGCATGCCTTTAAAGGTAAAGTGACTAACTCCACAAATTAATTTGAGCTTCCACATTTCTCTTCTACCGTGTTGTTTGGTATATGGCAAGAGAAGAATAGAATAGGGTTAGATTTTTTCAAATGCCCCTTTAGTATGAAGATATCTATCATTGTCAAATTTTTAGATTGCAATAATTTTCAATCCCTCGTGAATTATTTTGCCATTTTAAACTTTTATTTCACCTGATGGCCAATTACAAATTATGATTAATATTTATATCAGTATAAACAAAAAAGAAAATTACAAATTCCACCCATCGGAGCATGTACAAAACAAAAGGCATTTCCCCTTGTATTTTTAGTTGTGTTTCAAGATTTATTAATGTTATCAGATATCAACTTTCTTTATGTTTTGCTGCTTGGATTTAAAGGGTGACTAAATTACAAATGCATGTTGACTTTTGTTGATCTGTAATAATGAATACATTACATATCTATTGACTATTTGATGTACACTTTTGTCATATTTTTAAATATTATTTTTTCTATTAATTTTATTCTACCTGCTAAGCTCCACCCCTAAAAAACCCCTCCATCATTGACTTTTGTGACATCATAATACCATTCAACCATCAGTTAGCTAGATAAACATGAACAAAAGATATGTTCTCACCCACTAAGTACCTTATTGCATTAGCATTGGATGTTTTCATTGAAACCCTTCTTTTCATGGTGAGTGGGCATTGTATAAAACATGCAATACTATTGTGAACAGGTGGTCAGTTGATATAGGAAGGGAATTACCAATGTCTTTTGTTCATCTAGCTGACTGATGGTTGAATGGTATATGATGTCACTAAAGTCAATTGCTTCTGGAAGGTTTTTTTAGCGGTGAAGCTTAGCAGGTAGAATAAAAGTACCGTACTAGAAAAAATAATATAACAAATATGACAAAAATATACATCAAATAGTCAAAAGATATGTGATATATTCATTATTACAGATCAACAAAAGTTAACATGCGTTTGTAATTTAGTCACCCTTTAAAGTTCATTTAATTCAGTGAAAATGTGAAGAAAAAAATTGTGCATACATAGTGTGAAAACATTGCTGTACATAGCATATGTAGCAAAATAATATAGTATTTTCCTCACAAAATAATTTTAAGTTACTTAACTAATTAGTTCATTTTAAAGCAAAAATACATGAAACTGTATCATATTCCCATTCAATTATACCCTAAATGTATACAAAAGAAAGAAAATAATGGCATTAAATACAAATATATGTTTAAAGGGATCTAGTAACTTTGTTGACATGTGCAAAAACGTGATGAATGGTTGGTGCAATGTATATTGTTGTTATCTCATATGTCCACAGGGTATTGTGTGACAAATTCAAGTCAAATGGACATTGTATGGCCAAGTATAATGAGCGAAAATGCAAAGTGATATTCAGTAACTCACTGCACTCACTTTGTACACGGAAGAAAAACTCGCCCGGAGTTTTTCTTATCTGAATACTTCAATCATACATATCTTTGTAACGAAAGGGAAATTTGAAAAACAGAAACCTGTCCCATGATTTTATTGTTAATACGAATACAACAAGACTATAAGGGAACCGCTAGAATTAAAATTTTATTTTGAGGATTTGGACAATGTTACTAA
Source organism: Echinarachnius parma (assembly GCA_037951105.1). NCBI lineage: Eukaryota > Metazoa > Echinodermata > Echinoidea > Clypeasteroida > Echinarachniidae > Echinarachnius > Echinarachnius parma. Next base: position 9,004 of record JBAMJV010001574.1, on the reverse strand, counting down.
GTCCCTTTAATCTGGATTGAATTCCATCCCATCGCAAGAGGGCAGTATTATGCAAAATTTGTGTGGTACAATTAATTGTCCTATGCATGAGCTATCCCAAAACACTTCTTTAATTCTGGAAGAAAACAATGTTTACAAAATTCCATAATTCCATTATTTAAAGTGTGTTACAGCAAATCCGAGAGACCATATGCTTAGCTGAACACAGTTCCAGAAACTGAAGAAACTCACCTTTCCTATTATTTATGACAGAAAATCATTTCTTCAATTTAAAATGTTTACCCTTAGGTCGGACTACTTTTGGCTTTGGCCTAAGCATAAACACTTTTGGGTTTCAATTTATCATAAACAGAGCTCAAAATTATTACTGACCCTACATGGCTTTTAGCCACTGTTCCGTAAAATCAGCAGAAATCTAGTCTTACTTTGAATGTCCATTGGCATTGCACACAGTCTACTTGTGGGTTAGGATATGGTTAATATTTTCATACAGAAAACATTACATTTCCATACAAACATAACATTGTTTTTCCTTTTCTTTATTATGTAGGTATAGACTATAGGAAGTCACTGGAAAGATTCAAGAATCAAGCTTCTCCACTCTGGCTCTGCTGAATGTAGTACCTGGCCAGCCGGTTCCCTAACCAGTGTCAAATATTTCTACACGTCTTACTTTGGCTCTGCATGCTGAACCCCATCCATTAATTTCGGACTCTCTGGCCTTCCCTACAGTCTGTTCCTGGCCCCTGGGTGCCCTTATGCTTTCGGTGCTAGCTCATCATTTCATGGTAATTGTTTGTTTGTACAATTTTAAGAAATTGGCAAAGTTGGTTGATTGGATGCTTGAATTGTTAAGTTTTAAATGTATGTAACCATGGATTTAACGCCTTAACTGTATTTAGGCTAGCCCACATCAGCAATGGGTTTGGGATACCCGGCTAGTCCTATTGCCTAGTAGTACTAGCCGGCTAGCCCAAGCTCAGCCTAGTAGTAGTACCGTGATTTATGTTTAAAACGATACCGCTGAATGGTTATTCTTCTTGTTTCTGATCATGAAATGGTGGGAAAGTCAAATTTTGAACCATTTTGACTTTTGAGAAGCCATTGATTTTGTTCCAAGTTGTTTTGACTTTGGTGTATTTCATAGAGAAAACTTTCCTTTTTATACAAACATAAAATTCGAAAATTGTAATTCGTTTTAAAAATGTTTCTAAACATATATATTTTTTTTCTACTTGCTGTAGGAAGACAATGGCTCTGCTGAGCGCTGTACTTGCCTGGGTTAGCCCAACCAGTGTAAACTAGTCCTACATGTTACTCCGTCCGACTCTGGCCTTCCATGCAGTCTGTTCCTGGGTGCCCCAATGGTTCTAGTGTTGGCTTATCTTTTTAAGGTAATTGATCTGGCAATTTTTAGAGATATGCAAAGTTGGTTGATGAATTTAACAATGGATTTTTAGGCTAGCCCTCATCACCAATGTAACATGGTTTAAGCGTGGGCTATACCTGGCTAGTCATATTGCCTACAATAGTAGCCAGATAGCACAGGGCCCACCTAGTACAATCACAATTAACAATTTATTCTCCACATTAATGGAAATGGGTAGGCTAGTGTGCTCGGCCTCTTAACACATTATTTGAAATATAATCCAGTAATTCATTTTTTAAATAATATAGATGTAGCAGAAATATTACTAGTGCCATTACCACTTGGTTACTGATGTACTTAGTTCTGTCACACCCTGGTGAGCATGGGGATAACTGCTTTACTGCCGGGTATGTTTTTTTATTTATTTAAAATTAATACACATTGTATGTGTTGGGGTATTAAAACAAAAAAGATATGCTATATGTATGATTTAAATTCAGATTTTGATGAAGTTGACGATTTGTATATTGATTGCATGTCTGCATTAATTGAATTTTGTTGGTAAAATACTGTTGGTATAGAATGTTGTTGTGTTAACCATGTCCATTATTATCTTTCAATTGAGTTCACTTGATAATTAAATTTTAGTTATTTTCTCTTTTCTCATAAAAACAGGACTAATGATGCAAGATCATGGAACTTGTGACAGCATGAGATCAGTTCTTCGGTGCTTCAGTGGAGCAGAAAGGACAATAACATTAATAAGGTATGACTATCTTTTCTGAAACATTTGATCTGGTGACAGTTGATCCAAAATCTGTTGTTGCTTTATTACTGTTAAAGGTTTAGTGCTAGGAATAATAATTAGGGTTTTTGTTAGGACATAGGAGTTTTGTTAGTTTGGAAATGTTATTGATTTGAGAAAAATTAATAGTAAAGCTATTTTTCCTTAAGCAATTTAAAACTTATACTTGCTGTCAAATTTAATGAGTAGAGTGAAATCAAAGAAAATTTAGTTGAATTTAATTTAATGAAATTTTGAGGTATCAATGTAAATAGAATGATAAAAAAGTATTTCCAGTTAGACTCTATGATAGTATTCATTAATTCCATTTTCTGTGCATTTCTGTTGTTGAAATACTTACAGGCGATCTGTATTACACCCAAACACTCATAAAGCATATGTAAAGAGGAAGTGTGAGGGGGGGGGGGGGGGGAGTACAGATTACTATTCGCAGAGATTTGGTCACCTTGTCTGACTTAACGAGTGATTTAAATTGATGTCAACCACTCACTCTGAAACTTGTATTCCAGTTACATAGGGTGGGGAGGGATGTGTAATTATTATTTTCTTTCTTCTTTTTTTTGGGGAGGGGGGCACTCTTTTTGTCATTGTTTTTATCAAATTATTTGGAGACATGCGCTCCCTGACTTGACCCCCACTTTGATAAAAATATTTTGACATTAAATTTTAAAAAGCTCATTATAGGAGGACTAAGGCTGTTGACGAGTCCCGGGTACCCGGGTCCCGCCGAAAAATGTCGAGTCCCGGGCGCAAAAATCAATACTCGATATCCCGAAAAAAAAAGCAAAAAGTCCCCTTTTTGAACGCCCGAGTTATCTGCCCACTCTCATTTTCTTTTCATTCCTTTTTCCCTCTTTGCTGTATTTTAGAAGATGATTTATTGTCATAAATGCGCTGCATTGTTGTCACTTGAATGAACATGTTTTCCCAGCGGCGTGACATGCCTTTAGCGAAATCAACAAATGGATAAATTTCGGGTACCCGGGACTCGCCCGAAAAATTATCGCGAGTCCCGGGTAGTAAATATACCCGAAATCGACAGCCTTAAGGAGGACACACACTTAGCCCCCAATATAACTACCCCACTGTAATACTTATTTTGACATTTTAAATGTAAAAGGATATTTCAAACACAACTTCTAGTCATTGTTTCTTTCTTTCTTGCATTAATTCCTACAGGTGGGATCAGCATGTTCTTAGAGCCAATGACATCGCTCATCACTACCAAAAGCACATCATGTACTACTCTAGTGACAACTTGGGTGGCAGGAGAGAGATGCAACTTCACACACATTCTGTAACAATTTTATGCAACTAGGTGGCAGTACTCGTTTCAACAGGAATACACTCCACTATGTTGAAAAACTAGACTGAAGTAAAATCTGTAACTGAAAGGGACACCGTTGTATAAGCCAACTGATAATTTGCGCATTATTATGTAAAATATATTGATATTAAATCTGGACCAGCATGTCACCATGAAGCAGCACCTCTGGAGAACATTTGGAAATCAACCATGAGAGCCATATCATATCGTCTGGACAGATTAGACAGACAATATCTTACAGCATCAGCCAGTGGCGTAGCGTGGTCGGACTGATTGGGGGGAGGGGGGGGGGGCACGCAAAATGATCGGGGGGCACGCCTTATGTATTTCTTTGTTTTTTTCCAAAAATGCCCCCTTATGTTTTCTATTGTTTTTTTTTCAAATTATTGTTATTATTATGAATTGTACGTACTTGCTTATATTTCAAGAGAGTGACATTAGGTGATTCTGTCGTTAGTTTGATTTCCACCATCGTGGTAATCAACTCGGTCACATTCTTATCAGTTTCTGACAGTTTTGTCACTACTGTCAACAATCCCAGCTGTGTTTACTGCCCCTCCCCCCCCCCCCCCCCCCCGAGGCCCAGTGCTATCATAGAGAGAGGGGCAAGTGATAAGAAAGTGTCAACACTGATAAAAAATCTCCTGGATGCATGCTTGAGAGCGGAAAACTCGCACCGCTTGTCAGGCCCTCAGAAGCGGTTTTCAGCAAGCGATAAAATTACGTCATGAGATTTCCCATAATTGTTCTACAAAAATGTATTTTTGATTAATTTATTAAAGGATTGATGATTAAACAAATATGTTTACTTCATGATTTTCTTATTATAATACTGTTACACTTTTTATTTGAAACCAACAGAATAATCTTTGTACAAACTTACATTAATATGCATAAAATGAATATACATATCGTGTGTTTAGTAGAGCTTAGTTCAAAAGGGCGCTAAATCCACTTCTATTTTTAGGCATGTGTGCAAAGTTTGTCAAAGAAACCTGCTTTCCAGTCTCCAAAGTTAAAATAGTGGATTTAGCGCCTTTTGGAAGCTCATGTGTGTGTGTGTGTGTTCATGCGTTCATGCGTTTGTGTGTGCGTGTTTGTGTATGTGCGTGTGCGTTTATGCATGTGTGCGTTTATATCATGCGATTCCGAGAGATTGGAAAAATGAGCTAGGTTTGATACAATTTTGTGAGGTAGATTTAATTAATTATAATATAAACTTACATATTTTGGAAAAAACATTAAGTTTTAAGGATGTACCATCAAGAAAAATATATGATTACTTTATTCAAGAATTGCAAAAGTCATATGATTTACAAATAAGGGATGGACAAAATAATTATAATTATATAGATAAAGAACTACGAATACCACGAATAACATTAATGATAGGGAAGCAGAGAGAGTTTCAATTAAGTTGCTGCATGGGCAATTTATACTAAAGAACATTTATTTAGATTTGGATTTGTTGAAGATAATTTATGTTCGTACTGTAAACAGGAAAAGGAAACATATTCACATATATTTTTGTTTTGTTTAAGTGTAAAATTGATATGGCAAGCTTTGATACAACGTTATGAGTTAGATGAATTGAAGGACTTAAATTGGCGAGATATATTTGTTGGATTGTCGGGTAATTCAAATAGAATAAAAATGTGTAATACTATAATTTTTATGGTAAAATATATTTGATTTGTATTTAGAAAAGAGGGTGTACTACCAACCATTGATAAAATACAGAAACTCTTATTAGATTATAAGGATCAAGAAGAGAAAATGGCAATTAAAATGGGGAAATTAGGGCTACACTTACAAAAATGGGAAACAGTTAAATTATAATAAGATTTAATTTGTAAGGCAGTTTAGAATAAACGATATTTCTCCCGTGAGCCTGTCACATTTAAAAGTATTGATAATTATGTATTTTGTAAAAAATAATTTCTAAAGGAATCTGAGCAGATTACCGACCAGGTGTGAGCGAGTGAGTGTGCAGGGGATGGGGGGGAGGGGGGGGGGGAGGGGGTAGAGGGGGGTTTGTTTGTTTGTTTGTTTGTTTTTTCTTTTTCTTTTTATCATAGCTTAAAAACCTCCAATTATCATTATTCGTCTGTAGTTTATAATTATGTGATGTAAGATATGTAATTGTTTATGTATGCAAAGTAATTATTTATACTTTCTTTCATTAGAATTGTAATTTGTTGTATTCTCTGTTTAAGATGTTCACATTGGACATATTTTGTTTATGTATATTTAATTGTAAATGTATTAATTTGGAGGAATAAAATTCACTTAAAAAAAAAAAAATGTGTGTGTGTCTGTTTATGCACTATACGTGTATAAAATATGTTTGTTTGTGTGTGTGATGTGTGTATGTGCGTTTTTGCAATTGTATGGTAAAGTGAATGAATAATGTCCTAGGGTGTATGAGCATATTGGCTTCATCCGACCCTTTCATTTTCCTTTTTTTTCCTTTTCTTTTTTTTTTTTTTTTTTTTGTTGGGGGGGGGGGGGGGGGGGGCGGCGGGTGGCGAGGGAAGAGTAGTAATACTATACTTAGGGCCATTACACATAGGCATCGGAAGTGGGACGAGGGCTGCTGCCCCCCTCCCCCCACAAAGAAAAAAGAAGAAGAAAGAAGTGGAGGGCCGTCTGTTGAGGGGGGGGGGGGGGGGCTTAAAAAGAGCCCCACATTGGCATGCCCGGAAGTTTTTATTATGCGCTCGTTGAAAGTGTCTTGATGGCTCGAAGACCTGACTTTGGGGGGCACCCACATTTGGGGACAATAATGGGGGTCCAGGGGGCGGAGCCCCCTGAAGCTTTTAGATTTCAGACATTTGCAACTCCTATCATGGGTGTTAAAATTGTATTAAAAAAGTGAACCTACTCGTAACGTATTTTTAAAGGGCATAGCGAGGAAAAGATTGAGCCTTGCATGAGATGGGTCCACGTGATCCTGTATACTATATAGCCATCGATATAGTCTAGGGCTGACTTTGTCCCTCTTTGGCATTATATCACTCAATTTTTTTCTTCCTCATTTTCGGAATTATTGGGGGGGGGGGGGCGAAATTATATGTTCGCCCCCCCCCCCCCCCCCCCCCCCCCCCCCAATATCGACGCCCCTGCGGCTATAACTCCCGTTTCAGGGTTTTTGTAGCTCCAAAGACCATATATTTTGTGCTTGTAGTCAGCTCTTAAGACCCCTGTTTCAGATTTCAGACCCCCGTCAACAAATAATTTGAGTGTGCCCCCACCCCCCCCCCCCCCCCGGGCCCACCCCCCTATTGAATAGGTATCAATTACAGATCGCCGCCCGTGCTAAGCACGCAATGAATACGGGATTATAACGATAGTGGATAATCATACGCCAAAAGCTAGAATGCGGTTAAGTGTACCAAACAAAGGTTACAGCTTACGCATTGAAAATGAACGCACAAGTGTGACTACGATGAATAGAAATACAAACTGGGATTATGATAGGTATAGAGCGGAACTTTAGAAAGGCGGAACTTTCATGTGTAGAATGTATTGTATGTGCCAAAGCAAGTGTTTTAAGATGAATAGAAAGTTCATATAACAAACATTAGGGCCGGGCCTTTACAGTGGTATCGTAAATGGCTATCGTGATAATAGGTATGCTGGTAATCAGCTACAAGAACATTGGGTGATACATACGTGGGAAATCAGAACGATTTTACAGCATATAATTATATACACATAATATATGCAAATTAATATAGATACAGGTTTCATATATTATAAAAATGCATGCATGATATGATATCAACAAAACTGATATGATATCAAAACAAATCAAAGACAATTAATGTTAGTATAGTATGCGTCCATACTGCATGGAAGGGTTTAAAGTGATAGTTGAGTTTTGGTATAGAGGGCGCTACACAAAATAATTTTTTTGTGAGATAATGAAAAACTTAGTGTCAAATTTGAAAGAGCATACAATTTTAATGGCAGAATAAACTTTATTTGATCAAAATCGGTACAGAAACGGCTGAAATATCCATAAACATAACCATTTGTAATAAATGTGGGGCCCCACAAGTATTCAATAATTTTGAACCAGCACATACAATTCATTTTAAAATGCTTCCTCTTTTCAAAAAATGTCAAAAGAGGTTTTTAGATAGTTGTTGATTATCTCTCTATCTAATTACTTCAACAAAAAATCAAATGCACAAAATAGTATTTAAAATAAATTACACAAATGCGTTTTTGAAAGCGCCCTCTTTAGTTTGAACAGCTCTTTTTGAATGATAACAGGTTTTTTACTTTGTCGTTTGTAATTTTTGTATTCCTTTTGAGCATGTGGTGGAGCTTTAACTATGTAATGGTGCAGGTTTTGGTTACTAAAATTCAGTTTGACTAAAACTGTACTCTCTCTACCAGAACTCAACTATCCATCGAGGATTGGCAGTTTTTAATGTGATAAGGGACATAACTTTGATATTATAACGAGCAGGGCCAGAATATATTTCATCATGAAACAGAAAATGTTGAATCCGATTATTAAAGATTCTGAAATGTTTACATGTAGAGTTAGAAGCTAACATTTGTAAGTTATATAATTGTCTTATGACCATATAATGATGATAGACAGCGCTTATATGCATGAACAGAATTAGGTGTATCAGTATGGGCAGAATGTGGTATAATTCGGCCATGACAAAATACGATATTAGTTTGCCCGAAAATGGTATGATTTTGACCGTATATATGTGACAGTTTGCACGGTGGACCGTTTTGCACAACCCTGCAGTCCCCCCTGGAATTTAAAGTAGTTGATTTCCGCATTAAAAAGAGGTGATGTTCTTGTGCTTTATTTTGGCTTGTCGGGTGAAAATTCGAAATTTCGGGCAAAAACCTCACCCCCCCTGAAAAGAACCCCGGGGGGGGGGGGGGGGGGGGGTACTCACGTATATTGGGTATACGGGGATGTGCCGCTGGGAAGGGTGACTTTTTCAAGAAAGATCCTTAGACATGGGTCCCCTTTTCAAGAAAGATCCTTAGACATGGGTCCCCTTTTCATCAAAAAAATCCTTAGACATGGGTCCCTTTTTTCAGATTTCCCCTTTTTTATACGGGATTTTTGGATTTGCCGATGTAAAATTGCAAAATTTTTCAAGCTCGCTACGCTCGCTAACTTAAAACCGCAAAATTTGCGGTAAATACACCCAAAACATGCGCCGCAGGCAAAAAAAAAATCCTTAGGCATGGGTCCATTTTTCGCAAAAAGACCCTTAGATGTGGGTATGCGCCGCAGGCAAAAAAAAAAATCCTTAGGCATGGGTCCATTTTTCGCAAAAAGACCCTTAGATGTGGGGTATGGGTTTGGAGGTCTCAGCCGCACACCCCCCGTCCGACTATAATCTGAGTACCCCCCCCGGGAAAAGAACAGGTCCTATGTCGCCCCCAGCCTCCCTGTTCCGCAGCCCCTGCGCCAGTGAACATCATAATCATCATCATCATCATCATCATCACCACT
>JBAMJV010001573.1:0-34588 GCA_037951105.1 Echinarachnius parma | reverse complement strand
CCAATTAGTTTCATGTTGTTTGTCCTTAGATTAGTTTGTTAATTTGATTATTGTTTGATTATTGTAATTATGTAATTATGTAGACCGGCAGCCAGAGGTCTTTTGTGCATCGAAAAGTTGCAACTCATTTCTGACCATATGAATAGTTCGAGGAGAATGTAACAAATCCAAAAATATGAGTCTCCTGGGGTGTACCGGGGATAAAGGGCTCTGATGCGTATCTGGCGTTTCTTCAGAAAAAGTTTACGTTGTCGGTTTTGAAAGACGAAATACACGTTGGTGCATTGGGGATTCCACCGTAAACCTCTTGCAACTTAACAATATATATCTTACAGATTGTAGAATAAATATTGATAGCACATTTGAATATGCCAAAGACCAAATAAATACATTTGAAATGAACACCCGTCTATAAATCTACAGGGATGAAAGCTTATATGAAAATAGCGAATGCAGAGAAACCAATATAGAGCGCATGGCATAGCGACCGGGGGGGGGGGGGGGGGGGGGGGGGGGGGGGGGGATGGGGGGGCGGCGGATAGGGGTACTTATTTTGTTTTTACAAATGTGTGACAATAGAGAAATGTATCAAATGCGCCCAAATTTGAAGTAAATTGGGTAATCTTATGCATTATTATTATTCTTCGTATTGCTATTATCATTTATTCTTATTATTATTAAATCCAATCCTAAAGCTCCCATCCATTGCCTATAAATAAATACAATTATACAAGGTGATAATGTACGCTCAAATCAGTCCTTCGACTAGTGCCCATGTCGTATAAGGGTAACAAGAAAAGTGACCACTGTAAACAGGTGGGCCACTGTAGGTTTCCTCGGAATGATTTTCTCTATGTCACTTTCTATTGGCCTCTACATGCAGCTTGGGTGCCAATACACACATAGTTTGTCCTTTTAAGTCTGATTTTGTGCAGCGATTTTCACCCCTCTACGTACGGAAAATACAATTTCTGTGAAAATGGGAAGCTCCGTTTTTTCAAAAAATTCAGAGGCCTCCTATAGGGTAATTTAATGAATGGACATTCTGTATCTAAAATTCTGTAATATGTAAGACATATTTGTTAAGTTGCAAGAGGTTTGGGGTGGAATCCAAATGCATCAACGTGTATTTCGTCTTTCAAAACAGCCAAGGTTACAATTTTCCGAAGAACGCCAGATAGGCATCAGTGGTTATATTGTAGTGGGCTTCGCTGACCCGCAGTGAGCGATGTTAAACACGGTACATTCGCAAACAAATAGAAGCATCGGACAATGCCCAGGGGCCAAACTTTGGAGGCGCAAAGGAGCCATTTATCCCCCGGGTACACCCCGGGAGGACTCATATTTGGAGTTGTTGACATTCTCCTCTAAATATTCATATGTTCAGAAATCATTACGCTTTTCGATGCATAAAAGACCTGTGGGCTGCGGTCGTCTATAGGGAAACAGTGTGGTTACCATGCGATATATGTAATACCCCGTCCACATCAGCTACGCTCGTACTGCGCTCCTAATCCCATTAATAAATTTGGAAGTGCGAGGCGAAGCATTGTAGGGACGAGTAGCTAGAGTGGCCTTAATTATGTAAGTCTTTTGTTAAATCACGATATGAATGCGAGGATTATCGCACATGCGTGAAATGATAGCCTCTCATGCAATGAACATACAATGGCTCCCTGACAAAGGCTCAGATCGGTGGCATTGCCACGTTCGTTTTGCACCAGATTGCACAATCACAAGAAAAAAGGAAAGAGAAAATCTCCCTTACCGCGGGAGAGGGATAGCCTCCTTTGTGTCCAGCAACAAATCTGGGAAGGGGACCACTCAAACAAAGGAAGATGTATCATTATGCCTAGCAGACGAGGGCCTGCAGCCTGACAGCCTGCATCAAAGAGGTAGTTTTTCTTTATTTCGTTGTCAGTGAGAGATTAGAAAGGATAACTGATATAAATTGTCAAAATAAACCAAACTATTGTTATTACCACTATGGTCTCTTGCCTCTCGGCGGCGGCGTGGGTGTGTTGGTGTTGGTGGGGTGGTGGTGGGTGGTGGTGGTGGTGGTGGTGGTGTTGGTGGTGGTGGTGGTTGCTGTCGATCAGCTGGTCCTTATCCGAAAGAACGAATAAATAAATAAGACAAATTACACAGAGAACAAAGATACAGTGACCTTGCATTCATTTCGTATACAACATAAATGGTTCTAAACTAAGTGTCCCATGATTAAGGCATGTGGAAGTGGATTGAAGCTGAACAGTTATACAGGGTTGCCCCCCCCCCCCCCGAAAAAAAAAAAAAAAAAAAAAAAAAAACGGAACGGGGGGCACCAAAACAAAGTAACAAAATCAACATGTCCATCGGATAGGGTGTCCTTTCCAATGAACACGATACAAGAAGTGTGATTTTGGTCGTGTAGTTTTTGTGTTAGGGCGCTGTGATGAGTAACACTAGTCATGTTCCCCTTTTTGTCAATTTTTTCCAAGGTCAGTGTCTGATATATGCAGATCTTACTGTCCGTCATACTATTGACCAATTATGCCCTTTCTCTCGGCACCGCTCGGCACACAGCATCGAATGCCACTCACAGCGCACTAAAACAAAAACTACACGACCAAAATGACTGCTCTTGGTATGATTCTTCATTGGATAAGGACACTCTATCCTATGGGACATAATCATTTTGTTACTTTATTTTGGGAAGTGCCCTGTTCCATTTTTTCTTTGGGTCGGGGGGCGGGTGGGGGGGGGGGGGGGGGGGGGGGGTGGCAGCCTGTATATCATCTGAAGAGGAGCATACATGTGTATAATTATTATTTTCTTTAAAAAGCAAACTCAAGTTATACTGTATGTCAAGTCAAATTCCCTTCTATATTTGCACCAGATTGCACAATCACAAGAAAAAAAGGGAAGGAAAATCTCCCTTACCGCGGGAGAGGGAATAGCCCGGGAATAGTCCTTTGTGTCCAGCAACAAATCTGGGAAGGGACCACTCAAACAAAGGAAGATGTATCATTATGCATAGCAGACGAGGCTGCACGAACCCCCCACCCCCCCCCCCACCCCCCCCCCCCCCCTCTCATTTTGAAAATGCCTTATTTGGACTAGGCATATCTTGAATTCATGGCAAAATCATGTCATATTTGGAAGACGAAACTTTCATTTTAAGAGCAATGTTAACCTAATTTTCAGATAAAACTGTGTCTCATTCCGTCAAAATTGTTTTAATATCAAAATAATTTGTGTGCATCAAAGAGGTAATTTTTTTTTTTTTTTGTCAAGGTGAAGAATGGGATAGAGGATAAATGATATCAATTATGTCAAAATAACCAAGCATATATGATTGGGACGCTCGGCGATGGTTTCGCTGCTGTCTCGGGCGGCGGGCGGCGGCGGGCGGCGGTGGTGGTGGTGGTGTGGTGGTGGTGGTGGTGGTGGGTGGTGGTGGTGGTGGTGGTGGTGGTGGGTGGTGGTGGTGGTGGGTGGTGGTTGCGTTGAGCAGCTGGTGGGGAAATAACGTCCTAATCCAAAAGAACGAATAAATAAATAAGACAAATTACACAGAGAAATAAAGATATAGTGACCTTGCATTCATTTCGTATACAACATCAATGGGTTCTAAGTAAGTTCCCATGATTAAGGCATGTGGAAGTGGATTGAGCTGAATAGTTATACAGGGGTGCCCCCTCCCCCCCCACCCCCCCCCCCCCCCAACAACAAAAAAGGGAAGCGGGCACAAAAATAAAGTAACAAAATCTACATGTCCATCGGATAGGGTGTCCTTTCCAATGAACAACGATACACAGAAGTGTGATTTTGGTCGTGTTAGTTTTTGGTGTTAGGGCGCTGTGATGAGTAACACCATGTATGTTACCTTTTTGTCATTTTTTCAAGTAGTGTCTGATAAATGAGACTTATGTCGTCATACTATTGACCAATTATGCCATTCTCTCGGCACGCTCGGCACTCGGCTGAATGCACACTCACAGCGCCCTAAAACAAAAAACTAACGACCAAATGACTTGTTCTGGTATGATTCTTCATTGGAAAGACACTCTATCTATGGACATAATCATTTTGTTATTTAATTTTTGGGAAGTGCACTGTTCCATTTTTTTTTTTGGGGGGGGGGGGGGGGGCCACTGCCTGTATAGCATCCGAAGGGAGCATAAATGTGTATAAATATTATTTTCTTTAAAAAGCAAACTCAAGTGGCTTGCAACGAACAGTCACGTGTCACGTTCACGTTCTGCGAACTTTCGGGGAAATAGGTCACCAAGTCTACGAAATGTTGGGTTACGTGACCAAACAGTTTGTTGATATACTATATGCAATTCATGAAAGCTCACGTAAATTGGCGCTTGCGTAAAACAAATTAATGTAAATTGTCGTTGAGAAGAGGACTAATTCTGCGTAAATTTAATCGTGAACGAACCAGTCCTACCTATACTGTTATACCAATTATAGGCGTACCCAGGCCTGGGGGCAGGGGATGGACACCCCCTACCCCCCACCCCCGCACCCTTACATAATTCTCAAGAAATGTCTTGGTCTCGGCTCGAAATTTGTGACCGGTCCTGGTCTCGTCCTCGGCTGCGATCATTTCTACGGACACCCCTACCCACACTCCCCCGTCTTACTTCAATTTGTCTGACGAAATACACCCCCCCCCCCTACACCCACCCCTTGAAAAAATCCTGGGTACGCCACTGCTAGAAGTATCTAGTTCGGATGTCAAATACTTTAATTGATTTATTTAATATTGATTGGTTGGTCGTGATTAATTGTTTCATTGATTGAATAATGATTGACTGATTAATTTATTGATTGTTAGATTAAATGATTGATTTATAGATTGACTCGATTCAATAACCATAATTTAACACTATTAATCAAATCATTGTTTTATTACTTTTAAACTCATTGATCACTGCACTCACTCACTCACTCACTCATTCACTTCTACATGCATGCACATACAACGCCGTTAACGGCCAGTACGCGAGACGTCGAGCACGGAACTACAGGCGTATGCGAACTGAATGGTCCGCTGCGTGTAGCAATCCGGGGGGGGGGGGGGGGGGGTACTCAGATTATAGTCGGACGGGGGTGTGCGGCTGAGACCTCCAAACCCATACCCACATCTAAGGGTCCTTTTGCGAAAAATGGACCCATGTCTAAGGATTTTTTTCGCCTGCGGCGCTTGTTTTGGGTGATTTCCCGCAAATTTTGTAGTTTTAAGTTAGCGAGCGTAGCGAGCTTGAACATTTTTGCAATTTACAATCGGCAAATCCAAAAATCCCGTATAAAAAAGGGGAAATATGAAAAAAGGGACCCATGTCTAAGGATTTTTTTTGATGAAAAGGGGACCCATGGTCTAAGGATCTTTCTTGAAAAAGTCACCCTTCCAGCGGCAATCCCCGTATACCTAATATACGTGAGTACCCCCCCCCCCCCCGGGGGTAGCAATTCATCTGGAAATCAACATTTTGCCAAAATCCACGCACGACACGTCTTTAGAAATACTCCAATAACAAGACAAATAATGCAAGTGGTATGGTTGTACATTACTAAATGACAGAACTGCATATTATCGTCTCAGATTACTCTGAATTATGCACGTACATATTATAAACATAATGATTGAATGATTTGATAAGGGGGTATCGGCATTTTCGTCGACATTTTTAAATCTTTGTGCGTGTATGTCTAGTCTTAGTAACAAGCGTTTGCAATGTTACAAATCTTGATTAAACACTCACGTCATGTTTTGGTATAACGCGACACTTCGTGTTTTACAGGCGTGGAAAACAACGAATGGTCGGCCCTACACTTCGTAGATTTGGGTGACCTGTTTCACAAAAGGGTGCAAAACATGAAACGTGACACGTGATACGTGACACGTGACTGTTCGTTGCAGCCAACTCAAGTTATACTGTATGTCAAGTCAAATTCCCTTCCTATATTTGCACCAGATTGCACAATCACAAGAAAAAAATGAAAGGACAATCTCCCTTCCCGCGGGAGAGGGAATAGCCGGGAATAGCCTCCTTTGTGTCCAGCAACAAATCTGGGAAGGGACCACTCAAACAAAGGAAGATGTATCATTATGCCTAGCAGACGAGGCCTGGCACGACCCCCCGACCCCCCCCCCCCCTCCATTTTGAAAATGCCTTATTTGGAATAGGCATATCATGAATTCAGGCAAAATCATGTCATATTTGGAAGACGAAACTTTCATTTAAGAGCAATGTTACCTAATTTCAGATGAAACTGTCTCACCTTCCGTCAAAATTGTTTTAATATCAAATAATTTGTGTGCATCAAAGAGGTAGTTTTTTCTTTATTTGCTTGTCAGGTGAAGAATAGAGAGGATAAGGCCATGAAAAATAAATTTTTGGATTGGCGTAACCCGCCCGACCCTAAAAATACCGCCGACCCTAAAGGTTTTTTCTGATTTTTTTTGTTTTCCTATTGGTTACACTTACATTATTGATTATTTATCCCACTGATTATCGTAAAGCATTTTACCGCATTAATGGTGATCTCAATTATTGAAATACTAGGTATTAGGAGCAGATGTATGTGATGGTAAATATGTATGTCGTATGTATATAGCATACATCAAACACAAATTCAGACAAAAATAACTTTCTTAGTACATGCGTGGAGATGCACATGAAACCCTGAAATCGTAAATTAGTCTTTCTCCCAGCATATTTGACATTTATTTAATAATTCCAATTTCTTCTTTGATCTTAATTGTGTACGTATACTTTAGCGTAACATGTTGGAAAATGTTTATTTAACTGAATAACACACGTTCAACAAGAAAACTGATTTACTTTTCATTTACCTAAAAAAATGCTATTTTGCCTTTAAAATTGTGTTCACTCAACCATGCAATATCGATTACAATATCAGAATATGTTTGAGAAAGTTGATAACATACAGTGCTAAAATCGACAAACTGGTAGTAAAAAAGCCTATGCAATTTATTTCATTTTAAAAGTAAATTTAAGCATACACCCCACAGCATTTTCCGGGTGTTTGGGTGCAGGCTTATAGTAAAAAAAGGGCAAATTTTAATGTATAATTACAGCCGAAATTATCCACACCAGTAACGGATCACCCATCTTCAAATCCTTATAAAAACAAAACAAAAGATCAGAATTAATTTTGTTTTGCTGTAACAATGTATTTCACTAGAATCTGTGATATTTCTAACTTAAAAATCGAAAATTACTTGGATATTTTGGTAAATTCGGGTTTTTGTGTGATTTTTGCTAAAATTTCATAAGGATCATGTGTGGCAGAATTCAACTCTTCATAACTAAATAAGGAAGCACGTTTAAGAAGTAACATTTGTCCTGGATATTAATTGCTAATTGGC
The DNA here is from genome assembly GCA_037951105.1 of Echinarachnius parma. Taxonomy (NCBI): domain Eukaryota; kingdom Metazoa; phylum Echinodermata; class Echinoidea; order Clypeasteroida; family Echinarachniidae; genus Echinarachnius; species Echinarachnius parma. The sequence goes on along the minus strand of JBAMJV010001573.1, from coordinate 27,201 downwards.
AAACACTTTGATGAAAAAAATTAAGGTAATTGGTCAATTATTTTTTTAAAATATAGCCAGGTGATCCGTTACTGGTGAAGTGGTGATCCGTTACTGGTGCAGCGTAAGGGGTTCGTAAAACGCGCAGTGATTTGCTTATTAGTGACGGAATGAGTTTGAATTTACAATATTCGTAATCTGCACCATTTTAGCTTTCAAACGATGTATGATAGTCCATAACAAATATTTCGTCTTGGCAAGAAATTGTATCCACAAAAAAGTGATCCGTTACTGGTGTAGCTACGGTACCAAGTTTTGTGGCAATAATTCATTTGGTTCTTGAAATATTGTGATAACAAGCTACTTTTGCAGACAATATAAGCCCTGTTACCTTTGACCTTTTACCTTATGACAGTTTTATATATACTAAATAGAAAAACTGAGTGTCGAATTTCAAAGAACATGCAATGTTAATGGCAGAATAAATCTTATTTGGTCAAAACCAGTTCAGAAATGGTTGAAATATCAATAAATCTATCCGATCGTGATAAATTTGGTTCCCAAAATTTTCAATGATTTAACAAAAAAATGAAAAAAATGCTTACATTGAAGTTGCAAACAATTTCAATAGCGGTTTTTAAATATGGATTTCTCGGTCAATTTCGTAAGTTGGCCACACAAATTCATTTTGTGTGCATTCAATTTCGTCGATTTTGTCACCGCAGCTGTAATTTGCAGTTCAAATTCGTTTTTTAGCATTCGAATTCATAAAACGTGTTTCTATTTCGTAAAATTGTCATTCAATTTAAAGCGAGAGAATTTGTGATTACGTAATACCACTTTCCGTGAAAGCCGTTGGCGAAATTTAATGCAAATAGCGTGTTCTTTAAATTGAATGCTAAAAGTGGTAAATCACTTGACCGAAGAGCTAAATCGTATGAACAAAATGCAATTTTGAACCACAATTGCAAGCCTTCAGCTCAGTTTCGCGAAATTGAATGACACGTTTATCAAAACGAATGAGAAGCTTACGAAATTGGCCGAGAATACCTATAGTTGATGATCTTTCTATTTAATCATTATTCCAACTAAACATCACATGCATAATTTGTATGATTTTTTGTTAAACCAATGCTTTTCAGAGAGCGCTCTTTTTTAATTATAACAGGCTTTTTACTTAGTCGTTTTTAATTTGGAATACCTTTCGAGCGTGGAGTTATTTATTTATTTATTTATTGAATATATTTATACAGGATGACATGGTCAGTATACACTGTTTTAAAACATGGTCCTGTGTATAAAATTACATACATATACATTTTGACATAAATATGAATAGTATCAATCATCAATTTAAAATCACAAAAACCACAGCTGCTAGGGCAGGACATATATTTAATTACAAGAATAAAAATATATTTAATTAAAAACTATCATAAAAATGGCCACAATCGCGTTCCGATGAAGAATATCTATTCCAACATAATGTTCCACAAAGCACACAATAGTGCACCCCACTGAGCAGACACTGTTACACGTACACACAGAGACACAATACAATCGTTCGCATCAATGCATCTATTCAATCACCACACAATCAATACCTCCTGACACACCCACCACACACCCATCATACTCCCACAAGACGATCAGCCCATGCATCGTGGTACACGTGTATATATAATGAAAACTGGAACGATCAATACTTCCAATAAAATAATTGAATATTACCAAATACATACAAATCATAAATAAGTACACCTCAGTAGCTGTAGGTATAGGGGAATACCAAAATACAACATACACAATTACAAAGACAAAGTAAACCCCTGTTATCATTCAAAAAGAGCCGTTACAACTCAAGAGTCAAATTAACTCTAGGTCCTCCTAATACGGGACTGAAAATGAAAATTTTTTGTGCACGCTAATTGTGTTTAAAATTATACATATGATACGGTACTTACCACCGATGTATTCTCCAATATGTGATCCAACTATCGGTTGGATTTAAATTATGATTTTCCCCTCCATTCCGCTAAAAATAAGTGATTTATGCGCCTCCTCGACTTCTCTCCGTGTGTTAGCGCGACTCCGAACAGATTTTGAACGAAAGATGATCGCGATGGCCGCCGATGCGAACGGCGCTTGCGATACACATTGTATGCGCGGTAAGCACAATTAGCGTGCACAAACAATATTCATTTTCAGTCCCGTATAATATGAGGACCTAGAAAGCTAGCGCTTCGCTCTACCGTTCTCTAAATCTGATAGCCGGACGTCAATCACTTTTATATAATAATTTGAAAGCAAATTTCACAACAATTAGAGCATTTGAATGGGAATTCATTATTTTTTCCCATGTTTTTTTCGATGATCTTTCATATGGAATTGAAATCATCCAAATCCGTTACAATTAATTTTGTGGGGCACTTCGGAAAATACCAATACTCAACTATCCCTTTAACATGATTATCCCATGATAAGTTACAATCGACATATACTCCTAAATACTTTACGCAATATACTTGTTGAATTTGGTTACCATTTAATGTAATATTAAGATCTTTAGATAATAATCTAGTGTGACGGGAATTTATAACCGTTACATTTGTCTTATCAACATTAATTTTTAGCCTATTATTCATGTACCATTCATTTATTTCATTTATACCTTTTTGTAAATATGATTGAATAACTTTTATATTGTCGCCAGAAGCATAGATTGCAACTTCATCAGCAAATATATTACATGTACAAGAATTAACACTTTGAGTAATATCATTAATAAACAACACAAAGAGGTCGGGTCCTAGAACCCCACCTTGGGGGATGATTCCAATAGTGACTGATTTGGCCTGTGATACTGTACCATTCAAATTAACAATTTGCTTTATATTGCTAATTATAAGTTGAAATGTGACTGAGCAGGTTTTGGTTACTTCAGTTTAGCCTATACCCCTTCAACCATTTGGAAGTTTTAAAAGACAAATATCAGTTTATCAGTAAAATAAAGTGGCGTACCCAGGATTGTTTAAAGGGAGGGGGGGGGGGGGTTTCTTCCGATTTGTTTTCGTCAGGGGGGGGGGAGAAGTCGTAGACAAATTTTTGAAGCCGAGATCAAGTACCTTCAACATTTTCGACACCGATACCAGGTCCGGTCCACAATGTTCGAGGCCGAGACCAAGACCCAGTGGTTGAGAATCCTGTAAGTGGGAGGGGGGGGGGGGGGGGGGGGGGGAGTAGTCGTAGACAATTTCCGAGGCCGAGACCACAAATTGTCGACACCACCGGTTTTCGCACTTTTCGAGGCCGAGACCATCGAAAAGTTTAGTACGGTTTTAAGAGAGATATATACAGCAGTTTTTCTAAGGCACTTCGATAGCGGTCAACTCATTAACGACTTCTTTATTTTATGCATGAGATGATCAAGTCGAAAGCTCTTCGCAAGATTAGACGCGAGCCCTGTGCCTGTGAAGTCTACTATGTATGCCTTTGACTAAAGGACAAAAGAGAAAAACACAAATATACTTACCCGTCATTGTAAACATGGTAGCGGTAACAAATTGCATCTCTAATTGTGCGAGTATCGGGAATAAGACGAAGAAGACGAAGAAGACGAAGAAGAAGAAGAAAACACCTACAAGATAAAATAAAAGCAAATCATACAAGATAGTTTAGATTTTCATATATTAGATAAGCAGTGCCATAGTGGGAGTTTCTGTACTTTTCTTACTACAAAAACTCTAGGAAGGGCATTCAGATTTGAAACGTATCATATCTTCATTGATGTAAAGATTCGACCCAATGCGTAATACCGAACTAATGTTCGGTTTCTTGTGCATCGAAAAGCGTACTGATTGATGTACATATGAATATTTAGGGGAGAATGAACCAAATACAAAAATATGAGTCTCCCGGGGTCTACCCTGGTATTAAAGGGCCTGCACGCGTTGCGGAATTATCGCGCCAAAAGTCGAGGGGGTGGAATCCACCCCCCCCCCCCCCCCCCGGCCTGGTTAGGGTTAAACATTCTAAATGAATCTAAAGTGTCCTTTGATTCAGGCATTTGGTAGAGGGAGTTTGGAGTTGGACGATTGCCTTTCTTGGCAACTACTCGATATAACGTTTGTGAGTTGCCTGACATTGTTTAGAACCATATGATTACCCATGACAATGACTAGCTGTTACATCACACTCAATAATCACACTAGATTCATTAGTCAGTTCCCATATTAATTCATAGCAAAATCCAATAGCAAATAATTATGAGATGGCTAGTAAACAGGAGTAATGAGTAAAGGGATCAAACTATAAATCTAGACAAGTATTTCGAAGTATTGATTATGTTGTGTCGCTAGGCATGTTGTTTATGGTTGCTCAACCACTCTCTATTGATATACTCCGCTTATTTTTTATACTCTAAATTCCCTTTTCTAAATATAAATTCGTCACCACCCATTTATAGCTTCATTGCAATATCATCGTGTGGCGATGAATCTCTTCCGCCTGCTGCACTATTGAACACAAACATATTTTTTGTCGGCCGATTCCTCCCTCCATTTACCAGCAAATGCCAATAAACTTTCATTTAGGCTTATGTAATCAACAACTCATATAATTTGATAATAATGACCGACTGTGTTGTTTTATAGACCGCAGAATGTAGGGAAAATAGTCATTTCCCGTCCGTTTTCCGTAGCTATGCGTCCTTAAACACAACGTTCAATTGTAGAATGCAACAGTGTATAAGCGTATATTGCGTGTAAATGATCCCGCTGACTGAACTATATATATACTGTATGTGATTATTACTTACTAATTATGATATACGCTCTCGATGCAGTAGGACAAGAAGTTGTAGACGATTCCACTGCCGATTCCACTTACGACCTAAGTCGTGAAGCTTCAATAGTGCATTACAAGAATACACATTTTACACCAATGCTCATTTCCCGCCTAAATGTGTATGTCATTCAAATTGATAATCGAACCGTGGACTACATGAATTATTCATATGCATTGTGGGCTACTCATGAATATTCATATAGGATTAAGGTTGGGGTTATAATTACAGTGTGACCATACTGCCCGTCAGCGGTTTACCTGGCCTATTGGGCACGCTGTGGACTTCAGCACTTGGTATCATGGGTTCGAATCCTCTCTTATGACTCTTCTTTTCTTTTGCCATAATACGTGGCGAGTAGCGGTATTATGCAGAGTTTTCACTTAAGTCTGAAATCTGACAAAAAGTTCGTAGGATTTTGGGCCGTATGCATACAAATTTGCTTGTGCTAGCCTTTTGCTTGAATCGGTATGCATTAAAACACGCAATTGCTTACTGCTCGTAAGCAATTACAATTGCTTAAAGGGATAGTTGAGTTCTGGTAAGGAGAGTACAGTTTTGGTGAAACTGAAAGGAACACAAAATTACAAATGACGTAGTAAAGATCATGTTATCATTCAAAAAGAGCCGTTAAAACGTAAGAGGGCGCTCTCTAAACACTCATCGGTTTCAACCATTTTGAATAAAATATTGTGCATGTGATGCTTTGTTGAAATAGATAGATAGATAGATAGATAGATATATCGGTATTTATTGAACAAAATTAACAAGACTGTAGTCCGAAGACTAAAATGCCTTGCGTACATGAACATATGAACATACATGAATAAATAAATTACAACACAATACAAATATAATTTAACATCAAAATACAACAAAATGATACATATTTATGAATGCATTTGGCAAGAAAGGCACTAACATTAAAAATGTGATTATTATAATATGCATATTCTCATTTAATTTTAATTTTAATATAACAATAACAAAGAACCAATTTACTAATTCGTTACTTACTTTTAAATATATATGTAATACTAACTAAATATTGAATCTAACAAGATGTAAATTAATACAGTACATGTATATCTTTTGAAAAATTACAATAATAAGCATCACAAAAATGCAAAAATAAGAGCATGGAAATTATTTAATTAAAGGATATCAAATCCCACTATCTATTTTATATCATATTCCTAACATAAATTAAGTTTATCATACTCAATAACGAGTAGATCTAACAATCAAATGTAATATCAAAAGGGAAGCAATACAGGGTATAAAGATTGAGTAATAAAACAAGTCTTAATTCATGTTATAATCCTAACACAAATTAAATTTATTGTATTCCATTTATACAAAGTACATTATTACAAACTATGTTTAATTAAAATTGAGTAATTAAAATTGTTTAACTTGTATTATATTCTTAACAGAAATTAAATTTAACATTCAATAGCAAATCCAAAGTATCATCAATTAAAATTTAATAATTAACTTAATTTTATCTTACATGTACATTATATCCTGAACATAAATTAATTGTATCATATTCAATAACAAATACAAGGTATATTAATACAGAGTATCTTCATATGTAATTGAGAAATTAAATAATTTTATTATGATTTTTTTCAATAACAGATACAAAGTACATTAATTAATACAAAGTATTTTCAATTCAAAATGAGACTTGATTAAAAATGTTCTTATGTAATATGATATAAAAGGAGGCAATACAAAGTATCTTTAAAAAGATTGAGTAATTAAACGAGTTTTAATTTTTGTTATATTCCTAACCCAAATTAAATTTATCGCATTCCATTTATACAAAGTATATTATACAAAGTGTCTATAATTAAAGTTGATAATTAACAAGTTTGTATTAAATTCTTAACACAAATTAAATTTAACATTCAATAACTACAAAGTCCATTATTACAAAGTATCTTCAATTGAAATTGAATAATTGACTAAGTTTCATTTTTATATAATTTCCTTAACATGAATTAAATTGATCTTATTTACTAACAAACACAAGGATCATTAACAGTTTACAAAGTATTTTCAATTAAAAATTGAGATTTAGTTGAAAGCATCTTTATTTTATAATATATTCTTAACATTTATAAATTAAATTGATCATATCAATAACAGATAAATCTAATGATTAAATGTGATATTAAAAAGTACATTAATTGAGTAATCGAATGAGAGATGGAATCGAGGATTGCCTATAACGTTGGGTCCGAGTCTGAGGCATATGGAGGATTTGAGAATTCCGTAAATTTAGACCGGTTAAATCAAAACGAGTTTGGGGCAATAAATGGCGATGACGATCAGAAAGCAAAAGAGACTTAGCAAATTGAGTTAAAATTAAAGTGCGACGATCACAAAGGGTTTCGAGGTTGAACCTTTGTAAAAGAACACGGTATGAGTCAGACTCGGGCCAACAAATCATTTTGAGGGCTCTCCTTTGAACACGTTCAATTTGATCACTTTGACTAACAGTAAGACCAGAGCTCCAAACAGGGGCAGCAAACTCCAACAGTGGTCGTATATACATGGTAAAAATTAACACTAAATCAAGAGTTTTAAAACCATTTCTTTTCGACTTACAGAGAATAAACAAACGCCGAGAAGCATTACTGACCATCCGCTTGACCTGTTGGTCCCACTTTAAATCATTTTGAATAATAACCCCAAGAAGAAATAGTGATTAGATAGAGAAATAACCAACTACTATTTAAATACCTATTTTGTAACTTTTTGAAAAGAGGAAGCATTTAAAAAAATTTTAACGGCTGGTTCAAAATTCTCTAATAAACCTGGGGCCCCAGGTTTATTACAAATTGTTATATTTATGGATATTTCAGCCGTCTCTGAACCGATTTTGATCAAACAAAGATGATTTTATTATTTAAATATTATGCTCTTTCAAATTTTACACTCAGTTTTTCATTACCTCACAAAAAAATAAGTAGTCTAGCGCCCTCTCTACCAAAACTCAACTATCCCTTTAAAACCGTATGCATAAAACAAACCTTTTACTTGTCTTGATGAGCAATTGCTTGCGTTTTTTCAAGCACCTCCAGACCACCTTGAGCTCTTGCTTACACAGGACATTCGTGTATTAGGATCAGTTTTCATACCGTTTCGGGATGATTTAGAGTCCAGAGCTTATATTGTAATTTAATATTTAATCAAATGGCTGTTATTTTAGACATTCATGTTTATTATTATGTAGGCAATCTTTTAGACATTAATAGTTTTTATATAGTGTTCATGATATGCTTTTTGTCCATCGATCTGTACTAGCTGGTATTTTTAACCAACACAAGAAAATCATTTACACTCTTTGCTGTTTTCCCCCTATGTTCACAATAAGAATATTTTCATACTTTCTAAGATTTGATCAAATTTATGTTTATCTAGCATAGATAAATCAACTGATCTTTTCAACTGTATTCAAACTACTAACATGATTATTATTTTATTGTGATCAGGTGTCTGTATATTTTATATATTATGATTTCGCTGTTTCTTTATAAACCAATTTCATATTTGGAATTATTTTGTGGGAAAATAAATGCTACCATGGTAGAAACTGCAACAGCAAGCTATGCAAACGGAATCGAATTACGATCCTGATCACCTGAACGCAAATATCCTTCCACACAATCAGACGCCATGTTTTTGCTCGTCACTTCTATCACATGAAATAAAACACAACCAGTGTCTAACTTGCTGTAGTGTTGTATTCAACTATATGAATTGTCCTTTTGCCCTTTTTGTCTTCATTCAAATTTTGTACATTATAATTTGACCATCAGAAAATATTTGCTCAAGAAAGATACTGTTGCCAGGTCGGGTACGAACAGGGCAAGCTATTGCTACAGTCACAAATGGTCCGGGCGCCGTACGATTTTTCTCCCTACGGCGGATTTTTTTACGATTTGGGGAAATCGTGATATCGTACGATGTCTGTGGTATTTTAGAGTAGCAGTCACATATATTCTCCGGGCCCCGTACGATGACCTTTGTCTTAAAATAAAACATAAATCGCACGGCCCCCGTGAACTCAAACTAAGTGCCCGTACGGGTGCATTACGGTACTCTTACGTTGACTCCACGGTACCCGTACGATTTGAGTGGCCAAATTTTCTTTCTCAAAATCGTACGATATTCGAGAAAAAAAAAGGCTGCGATGTCCGTGCTGTGCCCGTGCGATGCCCTTGTGGTGCCCGTGCGATGCTCTCTACGCTGTGTCTACGGGCTTACGGCAAGTAAAAAATCGTACGATGCATTTTTTGTTTTAACTCCGCGTTAAACAAATTTGTGACATCGTACGGCGAGGAAAAATGCAACGGCGACCGTACGATAGCCACGGCTACCGTGCGGGCGCCGCAAGATTCCCGCAAGATTTCACCTAAAAGTGGCATCGTACGGGCGCCGTAGCCCAAATCGGACCATTTGTGACTGTAGCATATGCAAGGGACTACACGACGATCCCCGTGTTCACACACACAATTTTCAGTCCTTAATCATGACTAAAGAATCAGCAGCTGACTATAGAATCAGCTTCTCATTAAAAATTCCTATTGCAAGCCCTTTGTGTAAAAAATGTTTTTCTCAGATACACTCAGTTTTTCTCAGATAAACTCAGTTAATCTCCAGATAAACACAGTTTATCAGAAAACTCAGTTTATCAGTTGATAAACTGAGTTCATCAGTTGATAAACTGAGTTTGTCTGATAATGTGTTTATATGGCAAGCCCTTTGCGTAACAACTTGATAAACCCTGTTTTTCTCAGATAAACTCAGTTTATCACCAGATAGACAGAGTCTATCAACTGATAAACTGAGTTTTTCTGATAAACTGTGTTTATCTGGAGATAAACTGAGTTTATCTGAGAAAAACTGAGTTTATCAGAGAAAACAGAGTGTATCTAGTTTTTACACAAAGGGCTTGCCATTAGTCATGATTCTTTAGCCATGATTAAAGGGATGACAATTTGTTGTTTCTGAACACGCTGGATTACAGCGTGATTACAGCGTGTAGACGGTCCTATACTTTGTGTATTAGACCTGGAAACGTTCTTTAGTCCAACGTTTTTTTATTGATTCATATTCTAGAAGGGTTAAGAAGAAATTTCAGCTTTGTTGCCACCTTGGCAACATTGGGCAACTTTTTTTTATAAGCATTATAAAGTTAATTAGCTAATGTGCATATTTGTGAAATAAGGTCAGGGGTCATTTTCTATCTAGGAATAGTACAATATTGATACAAACAAGTATTCTAGGGTATTTTGGGGCAAGGATTCCATTTCCGGTGCTCGTTTGTAAGTTCCGTATGGGAAACACCCTGAGATCCAAGATGGCTGCCCCTAATTTGCATATTTATGAATATTATTGATTTTCAGTGCCTACAGCCCCTAATAAGCAATAATTCCGGATTATTATTTGTCAGTTATGTTCTAAGTATGTATTTAAGATATCAAAGATTAGTTGCCATCATGGCAACCTCTAGGAATGCATATTATTTGCATAATTAGGTATTTTACCTAATTTGCATATTCTTCCAAATTGAGTATATTGGGAACCCGGAAAGTAAAAATGACAAGTAATACCACTTTTCCAAGGTTTTGTGGGGGCAACAGATCCATTTTGATACTTATTTACCTGTATCGTCCATGGCAACTATCTCAAATACAAGATGGCTGCTCCCCAAATTACACATGTTAAGATACACGACTATATTATTTCGGTTATATTAGATTGATATTATAATGTTTGGAGTTTTATTTATTGGAATGAGCAACTAGAATACTTGAATCACAATGTAGTTGTTTGCTTACAGTAAAAAAATCATAATTTTATAAAAATATATGCCATTAAAGTGGCAAATAGCATTATTTACTTTAAAATGACAAAGGCGGCCATCTTGGATTTATGTGGGTTGCCAAGGTGATACGTCGAATTAAGTATCATGAATGGATTTGTTGCCCCCTAAAACCTTGGAAAAGTGGTATTACTTGTCATTTTAACTTTTCGGGTTCCCAATATACTCGATTTGGGGGAATATGCAAATTAGGCAAAATACCTAATTATGCTAGTTTTATGCATTGCTAGATGTTGCCGAGGTGGCAACCAAGCTAAATTATCTTTATCACACATTTAGCACATGATTGAGGAAAATAATAAGTAATTATGGCTTATTAGAGGCTGTAGCCACTGAAAATTAATAATATTCATAAATATGCAAATTAGGGGCAGCCATCTAAGATTTCAGGGTGTTGCCCATATGCCACTTACAAACGAGCACCGGAAATGGAATCCTTGCCCCAAAATACCCTAGAATACTTGTTTTTTTTTATCAATATTGTACTATTCCTGGATAGAAAATGACCCCTGACCTTATTTCACAAATATGCAAATTAGCTAATTAACTTTATAATGCTTATAAAAAAAGTTGCCCAATGTTGCCAAGGTGGCAACAAAGCTGAACTTTCTTCTTAACCCTTCTAGAATATGAATCAATAAAAAAACGTTGGACTAAAGAATGTGTCTAGGTCCTAGAAAAATCTACACGACTAATGCATTTACACAACGCACTGAAGACCGTGTATTATTTGTATATCATCATCCCCCCCCCCCCCCACCTTGTGAGGTGGGGGGATGCATCCCCCTCATCCCCCCGTTGTCTACGCCCCTGAACACGATGCAACACGACCTAAGCGATTTTCTCGACGAATGTCAAATCGTTGCGATTCGCCGTGAAAATCGTCAGTATGGGACTGAGCCTTAACCAACCAATCTGGTAACGCGATTTTCGGAGAAATCATGGTATTTCCATTTTTGGTAAACTCGGAAGTGTACTAGATGGTTTTAATTGTGGAACTTGACTCGATTAAAATTAAACATTATCTGGACGTGCCCCAAAACGGAATTACACATAATATTCCTTATAGTGATATAAAAATGTCAAGTAGGCAATTGGATTTAGATCGCTTTTGTGAGCATTTACAAAATGTATAATAAGCAAATTTTGGATGATTTTGAATCGATTATTTTGCTAGTTTGTTCATGTAGTATACTAATGACATTACACGAATATGAAAATGTAAAGTATATTCTTTAAAATAAGACCTCAACCTCTAATATTGATCAAGGATGAGGCAAAATATCGGCGTCAGAAGTGAGCTCATAAATATGCAAAATGTGCGCACCGTGCATGAGTACTAGGAAGCTGCCCCACGCAAGTTGCTCTCTTACTGGTTAGTTGTGCATTTTAGTGTCTAGAAAATGTATTCATTTGGGAGTATAATTGTCGGAAAACGACAGATTGTTTCTGAAAAACCCTTCGTGGGATCATAGGGAATGCCCCCTCATCAAGTTTATGGTGAGGGTCCCGTTTTACTAGCACTCTTTGCTCTTTTTGTGCATTTTATTTAGATTTAACTTTGAAAAAAGTGTGGGATGTTTTTACATGTACCTCCCCCCCCCCCCCCCCCCTGCACCCAAAAGTGCCGGGATGTGAACACAAAGGGCTGTATGCATAAAAAGTAGAAATTGCTTATAAGCAATTGCTTTAAGCGCAAGCAAGAGCTTGTCAAGCAAAATATCAAGTTCAAGCAATTGCTTAAATTCGTATGCATGAACTTTTGCTTGTGCTGAAACCTTTTGGTTAAGGTAATATCTCACTGGCGGAGACGTCACCGCGACTGCGGTAGTCGTGGCGACTCGGGAGACCCGAAAATGGCTTGCAATCTCACCAATGCGACGCCAAGGCGACGCCAAGGCGACGTCCGAGACGTTTCCGCGACGTCTCCGCGACGTCTCCGATAGGTCGCGGAGACGTCGCCGCGACTTCTGCCTGTCTATACAGAGTAAGTCAGAACAAATGTCCCATCTTTTAAAAGTTGTCTTGTTTGCAGTATGAACATTTAATCATGGGTTTTATGATATGTCTTGGCAGAGCTATCCTCCACGAATATTTCGGTATCCTTCTCATTTGAATCTGTGCACGCATGACTGAACATAAGACAATCTTTACAAGACTGCAAAAACTCACTTGCGCCAAGTGGATGGATGAGGAATAAGCAGTGTTTTGAACAAAGACAGTCAGACAGACAGAAACACACAAACACACACACACCCACAAACACACACACACCCACACACACATGCACAGTCAACAAATGTTCATAATGCAGTATAAACCCTTTCCCTTATTTCCCTTTTCTGATTAAGCATTGATTTTTAACAAGATCGCTTAGTTTTTAAGTGGCAATTCCCTGACGAAGATCCACGCTCTCTTTCGACATGTTGAAAACGGTCGTGGGTCTTCAACGATCTACTCTTTTGTTCAGGGAGCCATTGCATGTCCATGCATGAGAGGCTATCCTTTCAACTATGTGCGATAATCCTCCCATTCAGATCCTCATTGGACAAAAGACATTTTGCAGATACATTCCAGCGATTGTGATCAGCTATTGTCTATATCGTGGCTAGAGCGTAGCCCGGTCTGAGGGCGGCATAATGGTGTCGTCACACCTAAGCCACGCTTCTCCCGCGTTCTCGTACTTAGAAAAAAAAAACATTTTGATCAAAGCGCAGGGGAAGCGCCGACAAATCGAGCGATTAATGACACAATGGTAGCTCGTTCGCGCTCTTACTACGATCTTACCACGCTCTCCGTACGCTTTCGCCACGCTTTCCGAGCTATTCACTGTGCACGCTCCGTGTATCTGTAACAATAGCTTATAACAATGAGACGAGGCCGTTTGCTCTACGCTCTCGCTACGCTCTCTCCACGCTCTCGCCACGCTATCTGCGATCCTATACCATGTACGCATGTAGTTAAACACACTCAGTGCGTTTCCTATTAGCACACTACGCATGCTCTTGGTGTAGATCTGTTTTGAAAAGTGGGGTGGAGGGGGATTAAGCCGAGATTCGGGACAAAACAATTATATATTTGCGGGAAATCTGTGTTCATAATGCATACATAGGGTGTCCGTATGTCCCCATTTATTGGAGCCTCATATAAGTTTTATGCCGCCATGCCACGTTTTAGCCAGAAACTGAGTTTTCCCCAAATGTATTTTTGCCCGGACATGCCATTTTAACTTGTGACATCATTTTACCTATAGTTGAAACATGTCAAACTTCGCAATCTATAGCCTGTATAGCGTCCATTAGCAGATCACAAGTGCTGGAATAGATCTGCAAGAATGTCTTTTGTTTTACTTGGGAATGAATGAGAAGATAATGACACTTGTGTGAAAAGATATCCTCCCATGCATGGACATACAATAGCCCCTGAACAAAAGATTTGGTCGCCGAAGACCCACGTTCGGTTTCCACATGTCGAAAGCGGACGCCGAACTCCTACGTCCTGCTCTTTTGTTCAGCGAGCTATTGTCTGTGCATTCATGGAAGGATATCTATTGACGCATGTGAGATAATCTTCCCATTCATTGCCCACTGCGTTGCCGATTTGAAAATTTAACTTGGACGCAGCGCGAGCGCCGCGAGATCGGCCAAGAAAAGTGTACGATCTAAACAATACGGAATTTTCGCAAGCCACGTCTTCACTGAGGACGACGAATAGTAGGGTGGTTAAGGGGTCCGTGACTGCATTTTGGGGTACGATTGTTTTACTTGGCATACATACTCCTTGGATCAAAAGAAGAAAATTCGTCCAAAGAGACACTCTTTATCTATGCAAATTAAGCCTAATTTCCATAATGGAATATATCAATAAATACACCATTTTTATAGAGTTGTATTGTATATCAAGTAAAACAATTGTACCCCAAAATGCAGTGAACACCCATATGTTTGGCCCTTAACCAACCTACTAGAAGAAATAACGTCATTTAGGCAAGAAATTACGTCACTTACGTTCTCTCTCGTCGTCTGGCCAATCTGAGCACTCGTTCATGCCCGATTTCAGGTCGTCGGAAAATCCAGTACGCCGTCTTCAGAATGACGTAATCAGAGAATTATCAACATGTATGTGTGTGTGTTTTATACGTGTGTATGTCTATGTGTGGTGGATTATCTAACTGTGGTGTATGCGTGTGTGTTTGAATGTGTGCGTTTGTGGCTGTGTGTACGTGTGTGTGAGTGTATGTGTGTGTGTTTGTGTTTGTTTGAGTGCGAGTGTGTGCGTGCGTTTGTGTATGTATGTACGTATGTGTGTGTGTGTGTATATGTGTGTAAGGGTGTGTGTGTTTGTGTTTGAGTAATTTTGTGTGAGTGTTTATGTTGTTGTGTGTATGTGGGTGTTTGTGCGTGTATGTGTGTGCCTGTGCATGTTTGTTGGAATGCGAGTGTGTGCGTGCGTGTGTGTATATGCGAGTGTGTAAGGGTGTGGGTTTTTGTTTGAGCGTGTGCGTGTGTTTGTGTTTGTTTGAGTGCTCACGTGGATGAGTGTGCGTGCGTGTGTTTGTGTGGATGTGCG
The DNA here is from genome assembly GCA_037951105.1 of Echinarachnius parma. Classification (NCBI taxonomy): domain Eukaryota; kingdom Metazoa; phylum Echinodermata; class Echinoidea; order Clypeasteroida; family Echinarachniidae; genus Echinarachnius; species Echinarachnius parma. The sequence continues at coordinate 11,908 of JBAMJV010001573.1, read as the reverse complement.
TGTGTGGGTGTTTGTGTGCATTTGTGAGTGTGCGTTCGTGTGTTTGTGTTTGTATGGGTGTGAGTTGTGTATGTGTATGCGTCTGTGTGGGAGTTTTAGTAATGTTGTGTTTGTGTGTATACGTGTGTGTAAGGGTTTGTGTTTTCGCGTGTGCGCGTGTATGGGGTGTTTGTGTGCAATTGCGTTTGTTTGAGTGCGAGTGCGTGCGTGCGTGCTGGAGTGGATGTTTGTGCCTGTGTGTATACGTGTGTGTGTGTGTGTGTGTGTGTGTGTCTGTGTGATTGAGTGTGTGTATGTTGTGTGTCTGTGTGGGAGTTTGAGTAATTAAGTGTTCGTGTGTTTGTGCATGTGTATGTGTGAAAGTGTGTGTGTGTGTGTGTGTGTGTGTGTGTGTGTGTGTGTGTGTGTGTGTGTGTGTGTGTGTGAGTGTTTGTCATGATTGTGTGCGGAAGGGAACCGTCGTTGTGAACGCGCGTTGACAAAAAGCGAAAATGGTTCAAAGGCAGCGAACAGGTAGTGAACAGGACGGATTGACTAGCTACATCCAATAGACCGCTTCTGTGATGTATGCAAATAATATAAGAATCCCGGCCGTTGGCAAGCTTAAAGTACCTGAGCGAAGAAATATCACAAAATAGACAAATTATACATGAACGGGAAGCTTATACCAACCAGAACACAAATCATCTGCTCTTAAGTCTTGAAATATCAATGAAACGCGATAAGAAGCGTTTTTCCAAGACCCTTCTCAGAACTTCTATACTTGACTTGAAACGGGAATTACCGAGTACGGGATAATGACGTCACACGTGCGAGTCCCCCGCCTAGAGCGTAGAGCGAGACGTATCTGTGTATTAAAACCCTCACAAGAAGTTCCGCAATTCAAGTTAGAGCGTTCATATCTCTCATATTACTTTATTACCGTTCATGAGATTGGTATCATTGGAAGGCTTGTATTCCCCACTTTAAACTGATATGACATTTGCCATGAATATGTTATCATGGAATGCGCATGACACCCGAATATTGGGCAAAGTCAAAAGTGAAATGTTGCAAAATGCATTGATAAAACAACAGTGTACACTCCTTTTGTTGTGAGAACGGTGTTATGAATGATGTTCAGTCGGTCATGCGTGAATGTCAATGGCGTTTTATCATTTTTTTGGAGGATGAAATATACCTTTATGATTTTGAGGTGGTGCGATAACGATTGTGTATGTTGTTAGGAAGATGTAGTGTGTTTTATTGACTGATTGAGAAATTATCATTATGTTTGACCATATTAATGCTTTTTGCAAGATTTCACTTATGACTTTGTAATGGACATTCCATGATAACAAATGTCATATTATTGTGAAGGGGAGAATACAAGCTTTCCAATGGTAATTTCTTCTATCCCTCCTACATCCCCATCATCATCATCATAATCAAAATCGTCATCATCATCATCATCATCATCACTATCACTATAGCAATGACATTATATTTTGTGGAGCTGTTTACATCAACTTTGATGTCTACATTTAGTAGCAGTTCCTCCTCAAGATCAGACATTGTGATGAGAATACTTAGCGTTCGGGTGGTATACACATACACCTACAGTACACAAAGCCGATGGGCTTGGGAGCGCTCTCATGCGCTCTTCACACATGTTACGTCATTAATCGTACCCGCACACAACGGGCTGACCAAGGGCGAATGACGGGTCGAAATGTCATCACTTTTGATAGCAGATTAATCAATTCTGTGACAATTTTTGACAAATATATATGAATTATTAGGAAGAATTTACATTTCCTTTGCAATGATGCCAAAATTATTTAGGTTACAAGCATTTTTAAACCTTCGCTCAGGTACTTTAACAATAGTAAGGTCCGGCAAGCTAAGTTTGCCGGAGCTTGCCGGACCTAGTTACTATTGTTAAGCTTGCCAACGGGGAGTATTACGTCATACGCATATTATTTGCTTATACAGGGTGGCCCAGAAATAACAGAACGGGGTACTTTCCATTATAAAGAAACATACAGACTAGGTTCACTGGATAGATAATCTTTTACAAAAAAATTGATATCAACAACAGTAATTTGGTCAAGTAGTTTTTTTTATGGTCGTCTTAAGTGACACCATATCAGGGTCAACTTTTTGTCAATTTCTAGAAAGTCGGCGCCTGCTAAATAACAATTCATGCCCGTCATAGCATCGAGGAGTGATCAATGTGAATACTTTTGTCCATGTGCATTCATGCCCCTTCGCATAGTCGACTTTGGTTTTACAGCTGAATGCACATGGACAAAATAATTCGTATTGATCGCTACTTGGTGCTATGGCGGGCATGAATGGCTATTTATCAGGCACCGACTTTCTAGAAATTGACAAAAATTTGACCCTGACATGGTGTCACTTAAGACACTTAAGATCTAAATAAAGAAAAATACTCGACCAAAAGTACTGTTCTTGGTATCAAATTTCTTTTTGAAAGATTATCTATCCAGTGAACCTATTCTGTACGTTTCTTCATAATGGCAAATACCCCGTTCCGTTATTTCTGTGCCACCCTGTATAATTACAGAAACGGTCTATTCGCATCGTTAGAGGACGGGAAATGCGTCCTCGTCCACACTAGCGAAAATAGCCTAATATCGAACAATGAACGCCGCTCTTCCCACGACCTCGACACGCTTGTACTACGCTTCGCCTGCGCTTTCAATTTTATGAATGGGGATTAGGAGCGCAGTACAAGCGCAGCGAGAGCGTAGCTAAGTGTGACGGCGGTGCAATTGCTTACGTGTTGAACAAAGCATCGTTACGGTTGTGCGAACATCGCACTGCAGGATGGCAGGACAACAAAGGGGATTCGTAGTGTATGTAATCGTCGTGTAGTCCCTTGCATATGCTACAGTCACAAATGGTCCGATTTGGGCTACGGCGCCCGTACGATGCCACTTTTAGGTGAAATCTTGCGGGAATCTTGCGGCGCCCGCACGGTAGCCGTGGCTATCGTACGGTCGGCGTTGCATTTTTCCTCGCCGTACGATGTCACAAATTTGTTTAACGCGGAGTTAAAACAAAAAATGCATCGTACGATTTTTTACTTGCCGTAAGCCCGTAGACACAGCGTAGAGAGCTTCGCACGGGCACCACAAGGGCATCGCACGGGCACAGCACGGACATCGCAGCCTTTTTTTTCTTTCGAATATCGTACGATTTTGAGAAAGAAAATGTGACCACTCAAATCGTACGGGTACCGTGGAGTCAACGTAAGAGTACCGTAAGGCACCCGTACGGGCACTTAGTTTGAGTTCACGGGGGCCGTGCGATTTATGTTTTATTTTAAGACAAAGGGGCCCGGAGAATATATGTGACTGCTACTCTAAAATACCACAGACATCGTACGATATCACGATTTCCCCAAATCGTAGAAAATCCGCCGTAGGGAGAAAAATCGTACGGCGCCCGGACCATTTGTGACTGTAGCAATAGCTTGCCCTGTTCGTGCCCGACCTGGCAACAGTATCTTTCTTGAGCAAATATTTTCTGATGGTCAAATTATTATGTACACAATTTGAATGAAGACAAAAATGGCAAAAGGACAATTCATATAGTTGAATACAACACTACAGCAAGTTAGACACTGGTTGTGTTTTATTTCATGTGATAGAAGTGACGAGCAAAAACATGGCGTCTGATTGTGTGGAAGGATATTTGCGTTCAGGTGATCAGGATCGTAATTCGATTCCGTTTGCATAGCTTGCTGTTGCAGTTTCTACCATGGTAGCATTTATTTTCCCACAAAATAATTCCAAATATGAAATTGGTTTAAAAAGAAACAGCGAAATTATAATATATAAAATATACAGACACCTGATCACAATAAAATAATAATCATGTTAGTAGTTTGAATACAGTTGGAAAGATCAGTTGATTTATCTATGCTAGATAAACATAAATTTTATAAAATCTTAGAAAGTATGAAAATATTCTTATTGTGAACATAGGGGGAAAACAGCAAAGAGCGTAAATGATTTTCTTGTGTTGGTTAAAAATACCAGCTAGTACAGATCGATGGACAAAAAGCATATCATAAACATTATGTGACCTTACACCACAAAACGACCAATAAGTCGGGGAAAATGATTTTGTTGATTTTCTTATAACATTAAAATAAAAGTCAGTTCCTTTAAAATTGTATATAATTTGTCATACTTGGACTTAGCAAACCCTTTCAAAATTAATGCAAAAGATATGGAACATGGCTGATGCATTTATAAAATAAGGGAGAAACGGGCCACTTAAAAGATCTGTGCCTATTCATGGGCTGTAATAAGATAACATTTATTTAATAACAAATTAATGATTTCTGATGCTCAAAATTTTCCAGAAGGTAGATTAAGATATACTTATTCAGGAAATACTAAAATCCTAAATCTCATATTTTGAATAACAGAGTAACTACTCACAGCGACATAACGGTCGTTTTGTGGTGTAAGGTCACATATAAAAACTATTAATGTCTAAAAGATTGCCTACATAATAATAAACATGAATGTCTAAAATAACAGCCATTTGATTAAATATGAAATCACAATATAAGCTCTGGACTCTAATTCATCCCGAAACGGTATGAAAACTGATCCTAATACACGAATGTCCTGAGTAAGCAAGAGCTCAAGGTGGTCTGGAGGTGCTTGAAAAAACGCAAGCAATTGCTTATCAAGACAAGTAAAAGGTTTATTTTATGCATACGGTTTTAAGCAATTGCTTGTTTGGTAAGCAATTGTAATTGCTTACGAGCAGTAAGCAATTGCGTGTTTTAATGCATACCGATTCAAGCAAAAGGCTAGCACAAGCAACTTTGTATGCATACGGCCCAAAATCCTACGAACTTTTTGTCAGATTTCAGACTTAAGTGAAAACTCTGCATAATACCGCTACTCGCCACGTATTATGGCAAAAGAAAAGAAGAGTCATAAGAGAGGATTCGAACCCATGATACCAAGTGCTGAAGTCCACAGCGTGCCCAATAGGCCAGGTAAACCGCTGACGGGCAGTATGGTCACACTGTAATTATAACCCCAACCTTAATCCTGTATGAATATTCATGAGTAGCCCACAATGCATATGAATAATTCATGTAGTCCACGGTTCGATTATCAATTTGAATGACATACACATTTAGGCGGGAAATGAGCATTGGTGTAAAATGTGTATTCTTGTAATGCACTATTGAAGCTTCACTTGGCAGCTTCATTAGGCAGTGGACAAGTTATTGACATACTGCATCGAGATCGAATTAGTAAGTAATAATCACATACAGTATATATATAGTTCAGTCAGCGGGATCATTTACACGCAATAAACGCTTATACACTGTTGCATTCTACAGTTGAACGTTGTGTTTAAGGACGCATAGCTGCGGAAAACGGACGGGAAATGACTATTTTCCCTACATTCTGCGGTCTATAAAACAACACAGTCGGTCATTATTATCAAATTATATGAGTTGTTGATTACATAAGCCTAAATGAAAGTTTATTGGCATTTGCTGGTAAATGGAGGGAGGAATCGGCCGACAAAAAATATGTTTGTGTTCAATAGTGCAGCAGGCGGAAGAGATTCATCGCCACACGATGATATTGCAATGAAGCTATAAATGGGTGGTAATGATGACGAATTTATATTTAGAAAAAGGAATTTAGAGTATAAAAAATAAGCGGAGTATATAAATAGAGAGTGGTTGAGCAACCATAAACAACATGCCTAGCGACACAACATAATCAATACTTGGAAATACTTGTCTAGATTTATAGTTTGATCCCTTTACTCATTACTCCTGTTTACTAGCCATCTCATAATTATTTGCTATTGGATTTTGCTATGAATTAATATGGGAACTGACTAATGAATCTAATGTGATTATTGAGTGTGATGTAACAGCTAGTCATTGTCATGGGTAATCATATGGTTCTAAACAATGTCAGGCAACTCACAAACGTTATATCGAGTAGTTGCCAAGAAAGGCAATCGTCCAACTCCAAACTCCCTCTACCAAATGCCTGAATCAAAGGACACTTTAGATTCATTTAGAATGTTTAACCCTAACCAGGCCGGGGGGGGGGGGGGGGGGGGTGGATTCCACCCCCTCGACTTTTCGCGCGATAATTCCGCAACGCGTGCAGGCCCTTTAATACCAGGGTAGACCCCGGGAGACTCATATTTTTGTATTTGGTTCATTCTCCTCTAAATATTCATATGTACATAAATCAGTACGCTTTTCGATGCACAAGAAACCGAACATTAGTTCGGTATTACGCATTGGGTCGAATCTTTACAGCAATGAAGATATGATACGTTTCAAATCTGAATGAGTTTTTGTAGTAAGAAAAGTACAGAAACTCCCACTATGGCGCTGCTTATCTAATATATGAAAATCTAAACTATCTTGTATGCTTTGCTTTCATTTTATCTTGTAGGTGTAGAGATGCAATTTGCTACCGCTACGTTTACAATGACGGGTAAGTATATTTGTGTTTTTCTCTTTTGTCCTTTAGTCAAAGGCATACCATAGTAGACTTCACAGGCACAGGGCTCGCGTCTAATCTTGCGAAGAGCTTTCGACTTGATCATCTCATGCATAAAATTAAGAAGTCGTTAATGAGTTGACCGCTACCGAAGTGCCTTAGAAAAACTGCTGTATATATCTCTCTTAAAACCGTACTAAACTTTTCGATGGTCTCGGCCTCGAAAAGTGCGAAAACCGGTGGTGTCGACAATTTGTGGTCTCGGCCTCGGAAATTGTCTACGACTACTCCCCCCCCCCCCCCCCCCCCCCTCCCACTTACAGGATTCTCAACCACTGGGTCTTGGTCTCGGCCTCGAACATTGTGGACCGGACCTGGTATCGGTGTCAAAAATGTTGAAGGTACTTGATCTCGGCTTCAAAAATTTGTCTACGACTTCTCCCCCCCCCCCCCTGACAAAAAAATCGGAAGAAACCCCCCCCCCCCCCTCCCTTTAAACAATCCTGGGTACGCCACTTTATTTTACTGATAAACTGATATTTGTCTTTTAAAACTTCCAAATGGTTGAAGGGGTATAGGCTAAACTGAAGTAACCAAAACCTGCTCAGTCACATTACAACTTATAGTTAGCAATATAAAGAAAATTGTTAATTTGAATGGTACAGTATCACAGGCCAAATCAGTCACTATTGGAATCAATCCCCCAAGGTGGGGTTCTAGGACCCGACCTTTTTGTGTTGTTTATTAATGATATTACTCAAAGTGTTAATTCTTGTACATGTAATATATTTGCTGATGAAGTTGCAATTCATGCTTCTAGCGACAATATAAAAGTTATTCAATCATATTTACAAAAAGGTATAAATGAAATAAATGAATGGTACATGAATAATAGGCTAGAAATTAATGTTGATAAGACAAATGTAACGGTTATAAATTCCCGTCACACTAGATTATTATCTAAAGATCTTAATATTACATTAAATGGTAACCAAATTCAACAAGTATATTGCGTAAAGTATTTAGGAGTATATGTCGATTGTAACTTATCATGGGATAATCATGTTAAAGGGATAGTTGAGTATTGGTATTTTCCGAAGTGCCCCCCAAAATTAATTGTAACGGATTTGGATGATTTCAATTCCATATGAAAGATCATCGAAAAAAACATGGGAAATGATAATGAATTCCCATTCAAATGCTCTAATTGTTGTGAAATTTGCTTTCAAATTATTATATAAAAGTGATTGACGTCCGGCTATCAGATTTAGAGAACGGTAGAGCGAAGCGCTAGCTTTCTAGGTCCTCCTATTATACGGGACTGAAAATGAATATTGTTTGTGCACGCTAATTGTGATTACCGCGCATACAATGTGTATCGCAAGCGCCGTTCGCATCGGCGGCCATCGCGATCATCTTTCGTTCAAAATCTGTTCGGAGTCGCGCTAACACACGGAGAGAAGTCGAGGAGGCGCATAAATCACTGATTTTTAGTGGAATGGAGGGAAAAATCATAATTTAAATCCAACCGATAGTTGGATCACATATTGGAGAATACATCGGTGGTAAGTACCGTATCATATGTATAATTTTAAACACAATTAGCGTGCACAAACAATTTTCATTTTCAGTCCCGTATTATGAGGACCTAGAGTTAATTTGACTCTTGAGTTGTAACGACTCTTTTTGAATGATAACAGGGGTTTACTTTGTCGTTTGTAATTGTGTATGTTGTATTTTGGTATTCCCCTATACCTACAGCTGCTCAGGTTGACTTATTTATGATTTGTATGTATTTGGTAATATTCAATTATTTTATTGGAAGTATTGATCGTTCCAGTTTTCATTATATATACACGTGTACCACGATGCATGGGCTGATCGTCTTGTGGGAGTATGATGGGTGTGTGGTGGGTGTGTCAGGAGGTATTGATTGTGTGGTGATTGAATAGATGCATTGATGCGAACGATTGTATTGTGTCTCTGTGTGTAGGTGTAACAGTGTCTGCTCAGTGGGGTGCACTATTGTGTGCTTTGTGGAACATTATGTATGTATAGGTATTCTTCATCGGAACGCGATTGTGGCCATTTTTATGATAGTTTTGAATAAATATATTTTTATTCTTGTAATTAAATATATGTCCTGCCCTAGCAGCTGTGGTTTTTGTGATTTTAAATTGATGATTGATACTATTTATATTTATGTCAAAATTTATATGTATGTAATTTTATACACAGGACCATGTTTTAAAACAGTGTATACTGACCATGTCATCCTGTATAAATATATTCAATCAATAAATAAATAAATAACTCCACGCTCGAAAGGTATTCCAAATTAAAAACGACTAAGTAAAAAGCCTGTTATAATTAAAAAAGAGCGCTCTCTGAAAAGCATTGGTTTAACAAAAAATCATACAAATTATGCATGTGATGTTTAGTTGGAATAATGATTAAATAGAAAGATCATCAACTATAGGTATTCTCGGCCAATTTCGTAAGCTTCTCATTCGTTTTGATAAACGTGTCATTCAATTTCGCGAAACTGAGCTGAAGGCTTGCAATTGTGGTTCAAAATTGCATTTTGTTCATACGATTTAGCTCTTCGGTCAAGTGATTTACCACTTTTAGCATTAAATTTAAAGAACACGCTATTTGCATTCAATTTCGCCAACGGCTTTCACGGAAGGTGGTATTACGTAATCACAAATTCTCTCGCTTTAAATTGAATGACAATTTTACGAAATAGAAACACGTTTTAAATCGAATGCAAATAAAATGTTTTCGAATGATCGTTTTATGAATTCGAATGCTAAAAAACAAATTTGAACTGCAAATTACAGCTGCGGTGACAAAATCGGCGAAATTGAATGCACACAAAATGAATTTGTGTGGCCAACTTACGAAATTGACCGAGAAATCCTATATTTAAAAACCGCTTTTGAAATAGTTTGCAACTTCAATGTAAGCATTTTTTTCATTTTTTTGTTAAATCATTGAACATTTTGGGGACCAAATTTATCACGATCGGATAGATTTATTGATATTTCAACCATTTCTGAACTGGTTTTGACCAAATAAGATTTATTCTGCCATTAACATTGCATGTTCTTTGAAATTCGACACTTAGTTTTTCTATTTAGTATATATAAAACTGTCATAAGGTAAAAGGTCAAAGGTAACAGGGCTTATTTTGTCTGCAAAAGTAGCTTGTTATCACAATTTTTCAAGAACCAAATGAATTATTGCCACAAAACTTGGTACCGTAGCTACACCAGTAACGGATCACTTTTTTTGTGGATACAATTTCTTGCCAAGACAAAACATTTTTTATGGACTATCATACATCGTTGGAAAGCTAAAATGGTGCAGATTACGAATATTGTAAATTCAAACTCATTCCGTCACTAATAAGCAAATCACTGCGCGTTTTACGAACCCCTTACGCTGCACCAGTAACGGATCACCACTTCACCAGTAACGGATCACCTGGCTATATTTTTAAAAAATAATTGACCAATTACCTTAATTTTTTTCATCAAAGTGTTTGCCAATTAGCAATTAATATCCAGGACAAATGTTACTTCTTAAACGTGCTTCCTTATTTAGTTATGAAGAGTTGAATTTTTTCCACACATGATCCTTATGAAATTTTAGCAAAAATCACACACAAACCCGAATTTACCAAAATATCCAAGTAATTTTCGATTTTTAAGTTAGAAATATCACAGATTCTAGTGAAATACATTGTTACAGCAAAACAAAATTAATTCTGATCTTTTGTTTTGTTTGTATAAGGATTTGAAGATGGGTGATCCGTTACTGGTGTGGATAATTTCTGCTGTAATTATACATTAAAATTTGCCCTTTTTTACTATAAGCCTGCACCCAAACACCCGGAAAATGCTGTGGGGTGTATGCTTAAATTTACTTTTAAAATGAAATAAATTGCATAGGCTTTTTTACTACCAGTTTGTCGATTTTAGCACTGTATGTTATCAACTTTCTCAAACATATTCTGATATTGTAATCGATATTGCATGGTTGAGTGAACACAATTTTAAAGGCAAAATGGCATTTTTTTAGGTAAATGAAAAGTAAATCAGTTTTCTTGTTGAACGTGTGTTATTCAGTTAAATAAACATTTTCCAACATGTTACGCTAAAGTATACGTACACAATTAAGATCAAAGAAGGATTTGGAATTATTAAATAAATGTCAAATATGCTGGGAGAAAGACTAATTTACGATTTCAGGGTTTCATGTGCATCTCCACGCATGTACTAAGAAAGTTATTTTTGTCTGAATTTGTGTTTGATGTATGCTATATACATACGACATACATATTTACCATCACATACATCTGCTCCTAATACCTAGTATTTCAATAATTGAGATCACTATTAATGCGGTAAAATGCTTTACGATAATCAGTGGGATAAATAATCAATAATGTAAGTGTAACCAATAGGAAAACAAAAAAAATCAGAAAAAACCTTTAGGGTCGGCGGTATTTTTAGGGTCGGGCGGGTTACGCCAATCCAAATATTTATTTTTCATGGCCTTATCCTCTCTATTCTTCACCTGACAAGCAAATAAAGAAAAAACTACCTCTTTGATGCACACAAATTATTTGATATTAAAACAATTTTGACGGAAGGTGAGACAGTTTCATCTGAAATTAGGTAACATTGCTCTTAAATGAAAGTTTCGTCTTCCAAATATGACATGATTTTGCCTGAATTCAAGAAATGCCTAGTCCAAATAAGGCATTTTCAAAAATGGAGGCCCCCCCCCCTCCATTGGGGGGGGGGGGGGGGTGGGGGTGCTGCAGGCCTTGTCTGCTATGCATAATGATACATCTTCCTTTGTTTGAGTGGTCCCTTCCCAGATTTGTTGCTGGACACAAAGGAGGCTATTCCCTCTCCCGCGGGAAGGGAGATTGTCCTTTCCTTTTTTTCTTGTGATTGTGCAATCTGGTGCAAGGAAGGGAATTTGACTTGACATACAGTATAACTTGACTTGACATACAGTATAACTTGAGTTGGCTTGCAACGAAAAGTCACGTGTTACGTATCACGTGTCACGTTCATGTTTTGCACCCTTTCGTGAAACAGGTCACCCAAATCTACGAAGTGTAGGGCCGACCATTCGTTGTTTTCCACGCCTGTAAAACACGAAGTGTCGCGTCAACCAAAACGTGACGTGAGTGTTTAATCAAGATTTGTAACATTGCAAACGCTTGTTACTAAGACTAGACATACACGCACAAAGAAATTTAAAAATGTCGACGAAAATGCCGATACCCCCTGTTGCACCACAAATTGTCGTACCTGCACAAATTGTCGTAGGCGACAATTTGTGCAAAATGTTGACACCACAATTTGTGC